>JAJOOS010010804.1:0-36373 GCA_029582725.1 Solanum chiquidenum
GTGGGCTAAAAAAATAAAAAAATTCAAGTTGAAAAATATTTAATAAAAATAAGCTTTAAAAAAATTGATTTTTTCAACAAAAAAAATTGTAATTTGAAGTTGGATGAAAGTTTTGGAAAATGTTATTCTTAAGTATTGAAGGGAAGTCATTTTCCTTGGATTTGAGGAAAATGAGTTGATTTGGAAAATATTTTCTAAAATATTTTACCCAACCAAACATGAGAAAATGTTTTCCTAGAAAATGTTTTCCTTGAAAACAAGTTGATTTTTGACTTATTTTCTCATGTTTGGTTGGTGAGTAGAAAATATTTTCCGGAAAAGATTTTTAGTGTTTGATTTATGAATGATTTTTTTTTTTGAGAAATATCTTTTATTTTTACTAGAGTAGAAAATAATTTTTGAAATTAAAAATATTTTTTTAAAATAAACTTAAATTTTTTTGGGGGGTGGGGGTGGTAGGGGGTGGGTTGGGGGCAGATAGGGTGGGTGGGTGTGTTCGGAAGAGAGTTTTGGAAAATGTTTTCCTTGAGTTTTGAAGGGAAGTCATTTTCCTTAAATTTGAGGAAAATGAGTTGATTTGAAAAACATTTTCCAAAACATTTAACCCAACCAAACATGAGAAAATTGAAAAATATTTTCCGGAAAATGCTTTCCTTCATACCAAACACACCCTAAGTGTCTACTTTTGATCCTCCAAAATTAAAGGACATAAATGTTACTCCCTTCGTTTCAAAAAAAGTGGTGTAGTTTGACTTGGCACGGAGTTTAAGAAAATAAAGAAGACTTTTAAATCTTGTGGTCTTAAATTAAAGTTATGTCAAATATAAAAAATTGTCCTTTAATCTTGTGGCCTTAAACATGTTACGTGGAAAGCTGAAATTAAAATATTATCAAAAAATGATAAAGGTCATTCTTTTTAAAACATACTAAAAAGAAAAAGATGTCATTTTTTTTTAAACAGAGGAAAATTATGATAGGTTAAAAGACATATTTATAAAAAAATAATTTAATCTTACCACAAAAAGATCAGCCTAGAAAATGCACAATAGTGACATAGAAAAAAAGAGAAAAAGAATGAAAATAAGTTTCCTGTCCGTACAATTCCTTCACATCAAAACCACCTTCCGCTCTCTCCTCTTCTCTTCTCATGCATGTCCACTATACCCCTCCCCCCCCCGTCTTCCACCCCTCCAACATGCTCTCCCTTCTTCTTCACACATTTCTGTCATATCCCCATTTTGGATCTTTTCCCTATTGTGTTAAATTCAAATCTTGATTCTTATATATAATACTACTAATTCCATCTCATCATGGACGATGAAAAATTTGAAGAGGATGAAAAAAAAGCATTGGAAGGTCTTAGCAATGCGCCAATTACACCGCGTAAAAAAGTACATTCATACAGCCATCAGCTTAGGACCAATACAGGAACTCACCATAAACGTTATCATCAGTTTCGTCATCACAGTTTTGATATTCCCACTAGTTTCATAGATAACAATAATAATAATGATCTTCATGGGTTAATGTATAACGAGGAGGATTCTTCTGATGACGAAGATTTTTATCCTTATTCTACTTATAATACTAGTATTACTACTACAGCTGCAGGTGCAGGGCAAGTGTTTGATGCAGGTAATTTTGGGCCAGCTGTCTCGGAGGATGAGGGTATTGATCAACAGAGGCCGTTGCCGGAGTTTGTTGGAGGTGGTGGTGGAGTTGGGATCTTTAAAGTACCAACTCGTGCCTCTGTACATCCTTCACGTCCGTCTTGTCATGAGCTCAGGCCTCATCCCCTTAGGGAAACTCAAGTGAGGAATTGTAGTTAATACATTATATATATCAATCAATCGAAAATTAGTTGGTGTCAATTATATAAATTCTAAACTTGAGTAACACGAACAATTCGTGTAGATCAGGACTTCTGATCCGGCCAAAGGGCATAGAATATGGACAATGGGTGAATATTCTTGTACTACCCCTTGTTCGTCCCAATATGGGTGGAGGGGGATAGCTAGATTAGTCGAAAGATGGTAAATTATGAGTTTAAGAACATAAGGTGTCCTTACTTTTTCGGGGAAAAAGAAAATGTCTCGAGCCAATGTTCCTATGCTAGGTGCCAAAATGCTTATGTAGTCTTAAAAGTTGCTTCTGATCGAGTTCTTTCTTTTCTTTTGGTTTATGAATTTGTTTGGTATTTAGAACTAAAATGGAACATAAGTTAAAAAGTTTTATTGTTAGTTTAAATATTCAAAAACTATAAGCTAAAATGACGCAAGTTCTAATTGTTTCTACTTTAAAACAACAATGTAATACATTTAAAGTCTTAGTAGATCCCTTTACTTGTTTCTGTGGAAATGACATAGGATGTGGAAGAGAAGAGTAGTGACGGATTCTAGGATTCATTTGTTTCTTAACAACTATGTACTGTTCAGCAAAACTTTCACAACTTTGATGTCATTGATTGAGAAATGAATCAGAAACAGAAAGGGTGTTTGTGTTTATTATTTAACATTTTTCATTTTATGTTTGTGTGTTGAAAAATGTTTTCTTTCTTTTCGCCAATTATACAGGTTGGAAAATTTTTGAGGACCATTGCCTGTACAGAGACACAATTATGGGCTGGACTTGAATGTGGTATAAGAGTATGGAATTTTTCAGATCAGTATAAGTCAGGAATGGGAATTGGTGAAAGGGCAAGGAGAGGAGATGAGGATGCTGCGCCATTTCACGAGTCAACAATTACATCACCCACATTATGCTTGATGGTTGATAGTGGGAGTAGGTTGATCTGGAGTGGACACAAAGATGGTAAAATTAGGTCTTGGAAGATGGACCAATCAAATGAATCTACTTTCAAGGAAGGCCTCTCCTGGCAGGCTCATCGTGGTTCTGTTCTTTCCATGGTCATGTCTTCTTATGGTAATCTATCAACTTATCCTTGGTCACATTTGTAATTCATTTATGAAAAGAAAATTATGATTCCCCATCATTGTTAATGATTAATCAGCCTATTGAAATTATTGTTTGTGCACCTTTGAACTGAAAAAATGTAAGCTCCTCTTGGTTTTGGTAGCAACAGTTGGGATGTATCATTTGGAGTTTCTAGTTAGCAACCCTTGGAAATTAGGCGCAGGAGAAGGAAAGTGAGCTTATTTGCTTGTAAGAGTAAGTATATTTTATTTCCCTTGTGGTAACAATGTTGATTAAGATGAGGATTTTGGATCCTAACTATTTGTGCGTGCGATGCTGAAAATGATGGAAAGTTTCACTTAGGCATTCAAATAACTTTGACAGAAAAAGTAGAAGAGATGCTAGGGCAAGTGTGTTTCTTGATATGTCAGAGACAACCAACCAGCCAGTTATCTGGACTGATAATTAGCCTTCGATTTTCCCTTTTTGCTGATTGCACACAAGGTTTCTTTGTCATTCTGCTCCATAGTTTCACTATAGCTGTAAGTGTTTTTTGCAAGTCTTGCAATAATTATCAAGAACACTTGTGGAATGCTTATTTTGAAGTTCAATTTTCCAGGTTATAGCCTGAGCTTATATTCCTTAGTTTCCTCAAGATCATTGATTCATATATGTTATTTTGTCTTACTGGTAGTTGAGAACCTCAGTTGTTAGCTTATGTCATCACATTAATGATGAAATGTGTTGCTTCAAATTTTTCGATGGACAAGTATCATGACAGTTTACTTGCATATCCAGGTGATATATGGTCAGGGTCCGAGGGTGGTAACATTAGGGTTTGGCCATGGGAATCTATTGATAAATCTCTCTCTTTATCACCAGAAGAAAGACACATGGCTGCTTTACTTGTGGAACGGTCAATTGTTGACCTTAAGAGCCAAGTTACAGTTAATGGTGTTTGTAACATCTCATCTTCTGATGTGAAGTGTTTGTTATCTGATCATGTAAGAGCAAAAGTGTGGGCAGCTGGATCAGCATCCTTCTCATTATGGTAGGTTCCTCTATATTTTTCCATCTGAATGATTATGTGTGCATAATAAATTGTCACTCCTAATTACTCTGATAGTTGGGTAACTGCAGGGATGCACGGACAAGGGAACTCCTTAAAGTTTACAATGCAGAAGGTCAAATTGAAAACCGGGGTGACATGTCATCAGTGCAAGACCAAGCAACGGAGGATGAGATGAATGCCAAGGTTGCATCCAAACCTAAAAAGGAAAAGTCACAAGGAAGTAGCTTTTTGCAGAGGTCACGTAATGCTATAATGGGAGCTGCAGAAGCTGTCCGTCGGGTTGCTTCAAAGGGGGCAGGAGCATTTGCAGAAGATAGTAAAAAAACAGAAGCCCTTGTGCTTGCAGCCGATGGAATGATTTGGAGTGGGTGTTCAAATGGCTTACTTGTGCATTGGGATGGAAATGGCAACCGTTTGCAAGATTTTCATCACCATCCTTGTGCTGTTTTAAGCTTATGTGCTCATGGTTCTCGGTTATGGGTTGGCTACATAAGTGGGATGGTACAGATGCTGGATCTTGAAGGGAACTTGCTAGTTGGCTGGGTTGCTCACAATGGGCCTGTAGTAAAAATGGTCGTTGGGGATAACTATCTTTTCAGCTTGGCAACTCACGGTGGTATACGTGGATGGAGTCTTGCCTCTCCAGGACCTATTGATAACATAATACGGCCAGAGTTAGCTGAGAAAGAACATTTGTACACTAGAAAAGAAGATTTCAGGATTTTAGTTGGCACCTGGAATGTCGGTCAGGGAAGAGTTTCACAGGAAGCACTAGCAGCTTGGCTTGGTTCCACAGTTTCAGATGTTGGAGTAGTAGTGGTTGGGTTGCAAGAAGTAGAAATGGGAGCAGGTTTTCTTGCAATGTCTGCTGCAAAAGAAAGTGTAAGCTATTTCACCTTCTATATGTTATAGGCAGTCCAGCTGTATAAGAGATTTTAAAGCCATATGCAACTGGTAGTTGTGCTGTTTGAACATGGATCCAGGAAAAAAAAATGCTCCATCCATTTCTATTTTTATGCGTCTTAGTTTGACTAGCATGAAGTTTAAGAAAATTTGGGAGACTTTTGAATCTTGTTGTCTTTAACTTAAGGTGTAAACTGTAGTAAGACATATAAATTGAAATAGAGGTATTGGAAACTTGATCAGTTTGTTATTTAGAACAAAAGAAGTCAAGAATCCCAGTTGCTGAATGAGTTAACAGGTTTTGTCATAAGAGAACGATAACATGTTGCAATCTTCAAGTAGTTCTGCCCTATTTCATTGATATGTCTCCTTGACCCTGCATCTCTACTTGCTCAGCTAATCCCTGAAACATGGCCAAGAGATTGGAGGGCAGACAAAAGTTAGCACTAAGATGCTCTACTATAGATGCATAATTTGGCGCACATGTGGATAGTGTAACCTTATACTTCCCTAGTCTTGAGTCATGTACACAGCATTATCACTCATGTCAACTGTAGGTAGGACTGGAAGGAAGTGCTATGGGGCAATGGTGGCAGGATGCCATAGGTAAGGCATTGGATGAAGGATCAACTTTCGAACGTGTAGGATCAAGGCAACTAGCTGCATTGCTTATTGCTATCTGGTAAGAGCTTGCGGAGGTTGCTTTTAGACTTTAGTGATCTGTTTTCTCTTTGTAAGCTGAAGTCACCCAACTATATCTCCGAAGAACTACATTCTTCATAAACCTTAAATTTTCTAGCTGAATTTGAGTGATATAGTTCTACCTTGAGCTCCAATTCCTACTTATTTTTACTCATTTTCTTCATTGATGACATTTAATCAGGGTGAGGAAAAGTCTCAGAAATCATGTTGGAGACCTTGACGTTGGAGCAGTTGCATGTGGTTTAGGACGTGCAATTGGTAACAAGGTAGCTTTCTTTCTGATGTTTAACTTGTATTATTAATCAAATGTTTGTTTGTTTACATTAGGATTCACACCACAGATGCTCAAGACATAGAGCTGCTTGTTCTACTAAATTATTGGTTCTTGCCTTTATGAAGGAGCGATGAAATGGCTTGTATAATTCTGTCATGTTACACATTTACAATGCAGGGTGGAGTTGGTCTGAGGTTAAGAGTATTTGATCGAATAATGTGCTTTGTGAACTGTCACTTGGCTGCCCATTTGGAAGCAATCACGCGTCGCAATGCTGATTTTGACCATATATATCGAACAATGTCCTTCACTCGGTCTTCGAACCTTCTTAACAATGCTTCTGGTATGCTGTGATACCTGCTTTTCTATTGCACTGTTGTCTTCTCCACGTATTTACTATGGCTGCTTTACTCTTCTGGCTTGCCATCGATCCTCCTTCTATTGCAGTTGGCGTCTCATCTGCTGCTCAAGTGCTTCGTGGTACAAATGTATGGATGTTCATTTCCTATTGTTGTTTGTCAAGTGATTTTACATTCTAATGTTGTTCAAGTGACACCTTCTCATCTAAAACAGGCTGCAGCAATTAATCCTGATGAGGGAAAGCCTGATCTTGCTGAAGCTGACATGGTGATTTTCTTTGGTGATTTCAATTATCGTCTTTTTGGGATATCTTATGATGAAGCAAGGGACTTTGTCTCACAAAGAAGCTTTGATTGGCTTCGAGAGAGAGATCAATTGAGAACAGAAATGAAAACTGGTAAGGTTTTCCAAGGAATGCGCGAAGCAATCATCAAATTTCCTCCAACTTACAAGTTTGAAAGGGGGAAACCAGGATTAGGAGGTAAGGTATATTTGTAATGATATATAATGTGACTGAACATCTCAGTTTCCTTTCATTTTGTTTAGAATGGCAAGGGTTTGTTTAAGAACTAATTTAAGATTGTCCTTTGTGAATCGTCCTACATAATGCATGGACTTAACCAAAAGCATTGACCATACTTTCCATTTTCCACTTTAGGATATGATTCTGGAGAGAAGAAACGAATTCCGGCTTGGTGTGATCGAGTATTGTATCGAGACAGTCGGACAAGCCCTACAGTAGAGTGCAGTTTAGGGTGTCCTGTCGTTGCCTCTATTATTCAGTAAGTCTTTTTGCAGGGAGGAGGGATGGGAGGTGGGGGTGTTCTTCATATTTACTTTTCTTGCTTCATCTTGAAACTTCTCTGTCACATAATAGGTATGAGGGTTGCATGGAAGTAACAGAAAGTGATCATAAGCCTGTAAGGTGCAAGTTTAATATTGAACTTGCTCATATTGATAGATCAGTAAGGAGACAAGAGTTTGGGAAGGTTTTCCAGAACAATGATAGAATCAGGTCTGTACTGAACGAACTACGTTATGTCCCAGAGACAAATGTTAGCACCAGCCAAATTGTTCTACAGAACAATGACACATTCAGCTTACAAATTTCCAACAAAAGCAGAGAAGACAGAGTTCTCTTCCAGATCAGCTGTAGTGGTCAGTCCACCACCAAAGAGGATAGGCAAGCATCAGAGTATCATCCCAGAGGTTCCCTTGGTTTTCCCAGATGGCTTGAGGTGATTCTTTATTTCCTAGATGCTCTTAATTTGGGTTTATATTTTTTCATCCTACAGGAACAAGGAAAACAAGTTCTTTTTCTGTTGGTGGAACAGTATTACCTCTTCTCGAGTCCCACATAGTAGGTTAGGAAGTTCAGAGGTTACAAAAAGAGCCTAAAATGGTGAACTTAGATTATAGGCTGTCCCTTCATTCTGATATGCACATAGTAAGAAAGAAAAGAAGGAATAAGCATTAGTTAAATCTGACCAGCCAAGCAACTCCTTTTTCTCTTGGTTGATGCCTTATCTATTGCTTTGTTAGTCTCTTAGCTTTAACAAGTACTTTTTGGAACTGAAAATGGGCCTTTACTGCAAGCAATTCCATCTACTGATTTTCTGATTCAGGTCACACCTGCGGCTGGCATCATCAAACCTGATCAAGCTGCGGAGATCTTAGTTCAACATGAGGACAGCCAGTCATTAGAAGATTCTGTTGATAGCACTCCACAAAGTCGGTGGTCTGAGGATACAATAAACAAGGAGGTGACTTTGATGATCTTTATTAAAGCCAGTCAGTCAACTGAGGCAAGAACACATCAAGTACATGTGCGCCACAGCTTCTCAGCCGATGCACTTCGTGTGAATTCAAAAAACAGTGGGAGGAGTAATGAAGGAAGTTCCCATCATAGGTCCACACTCAAACATTCTGGGAGTACCTCGAATAAGAAGAAAGACCATCAAAACATTCGGGTTCCTTGATAGCTACATGAACTGCAGCACCACAGGGTTCCAACCAGTTGGATTTTCTCAGCTGTCGATACTTCATAGGATCTCGATGTAAATAATCATATACAAATAGTACAAAAGCTCGAATTCCAGCTCAGAAAATATTGGAAAAAGCTGTGAGATTTGCTCATCCATTTTTTTGTGAGAATCAGGTCCTAAATACTGTTTACATTAATACTCTTTTGGGCTGAAGATTTATGACCAATTTTGCATAGTGATAACTAGAAGTCTATTTGTGCCTCACCAAGAGGAGAATTTGTTTTTGCTATTGAGCAGAAACGAGTTGAGAAAAGTATAAACTGTTGCCAATTCTGTACTATAAATTTGCTATTTGGTTTAGTTCCGAGTCACGAAGATGCTATTCTGGTGCCTTATTTTCTCTGCAATCAACTCCTTGTATCCAAAAGTAGGTTAATTAAGATCAGGAAGAAGGGAACTATGGAACTAGATCACCATTGGAGCTTTTCCCCAAGCTGACAGAAAATTTCTACCAAATAAAAGAAGCTGGTGAAGGACAGAACTTCATAACCAGGAGAAATAGATATGATGAATTATATCATACATTATAATTTTTAGTACATTACTCTACAGAGTTTATTATGTATACGCGAAAGCAATTCAATATCAGCCATCCCCACCTTCCAGTCACATACTAGCAATCTGGTACTAGTAACTCTAGGTTGATAGTAAACTCCATGAGAGCTTGCAGTCAAAATACTAAAATTCATGCAAAGAATACCGAAGGATTTGCTAAAGCCTTCATCTTGAACTTCTAAGCAATATGTCACCTCATTTGTGCAGAAATTCAGTGGCAGCAGGAAATCCATTTAGGGGAATTGTGCAGATATGCATCACTTCGACATTATTGCAGTCTATTTGAACTATCTCCTCATCTCTTCCTAACTCGTAGATCCTTTTGTTCCTCGAACAATTTGGTATCTGATGCCATTGATAGAAGTTCATCAGACTAGGGGGTTTAGAACCAGCATATATTCACTTATAGTGCTATCTACAAAGTTCCAGGCTTGGTGCCTCGGGCAGAAATTTATCTGACTTTTATTTACTCCTATACCGCATACATCCTCTTGTAGTTTTCACCGTAAAGCTCTGTATCTGATGCCACAGACATCGAGTATGAATGTGAATGAGTCTCGGCCCTCCTTATACTCCTCATCCTTGACTCTTCTAGTCTATGCCGAACCACACAATAGCACATGGATCCTATAGTAGTGAGCATTATAGTGCTACCAATGACAGTTGCATAGATGGCAAGCCCTCTTTCCTTCTCTCCAACCACCACATAAGTAAGTGAAATAAAGGAAATTGAAATGGAGAGGCAAGCTGCCCACATGAGCTTGTTTATCCAAAACATGAGTTGCTTCTTTGCCTTCTGTTCAATCACGACCACAGAAGTTTGTACCACCACAACAGCAATGGAAATAAACAAGGCCATACTGTCAAACAAGAAAAATATTATGAAAGATGCTTTCCTGGCTATGTGTGCTTCGCCGAGCGAAACCCCATCTGTTTTCTCCTCAATATATTGGCCAGGTACAGTGAAGATGGCAGCAAAAGCTACAGTAGCAATAAGGACAGCAACAACTGTCGCATTGTTGATTGCATTGTTAAGACCACTAATGTGGAGCTTTTTCACATTCTTTGCAATTTTCCGCACTCTGAAGCCCGTTTGACGACTGTGTTGGAGTTGGGACTCCACATCATGTCGTATGTCACTGACAGTCTGCTTGAGCTGCTTTGCAGCAGTTGGAGGCCTCCCATCATCTTTAGAACGGGTAGCTCCTGCCTCCTTCAACATGGAGACGAGCTGCGGAGATCCAGACTTTTCTGCAATATCAAGAACTGTTTCTCCAGCCTTGTTGACTGCATTGAGATCGATGCCCTCAATTGATATTAGACATTGTACCATCTGCAATTACGTTAGTTTAGTCTCAAGTTAAATGCTAAACACAAAGTGCACTGAATATGCTGTTGGATTCCTATATTAAACCTGGAACATCATAACATCATATTCACCCATGAAGTCATAAAAATATATAGGTAGATTGATTCTTTTTTTCCCTCTATGCGAGTAGTTAATCTCCAGGCACAAGGGTCTGGTCGGTTTAGATTTATACTACTCACAAGTCTGATTGTTTATTGTAAAAGAATCAGTATAAGAGTTATTAACTATAGCTTTTCAACCAAAAATAAACTTTATCTTTAATCAAATTGATTATTTTATCATCGAATAATCACACTATCTTTTAAAAGTAATCAGAAACAGTTTTGATGATCCAAGCCGAACATGCCGTAAGCATCTCCACAAAACAAGCTTGCCTTTGCAAATTCACTTGCGAGCTACATTGCCATAAGTAATATCATTACTTCGGCACCATCATGTTCAATTAAACAACAGTGATCTAGATGTTCGATAAAAGAAACAGAATCCCAAAAATTGTCTCTTAAGTAGTACATAAGCAAGAAATCCTTTGCCGTTATGGTAAGTGGTACCTAGTGTCAACTTTCTTGTTTTCGGGCGGCATCGAAGTCACCAGCTATTTAAATTAGCTTATTCTGTAGATATCAGGCTTATCTGGGAAGAGAAGACTGAGATGCAAAAAGCACCTGAGAGGAAAAAAGGGAGTTGAAGTGACAAATAAGCAGCTGACTGCAGAATTTTTATCAAGTCTTCATTGAGAAAAAAAAATCTTATTTAGGATTTTAGGGTATAGTGTTCATTTGTCACCTCAACTTCCCTTTCCCTCTTCGATGTTTCCTAAATATGCAACCATCTCCATGATACATAACAAGAGACTTCATCCTGTAAACTCAACCCATCTTTTCAATGTGGTTCACAAAATGAACAGTTCTGCGCCAATTTAGAAGCATTAGACTTCAAATTTTTTTTTTTGAGAATAAGCATTAGACTTCAATATATAAAACACATATCACCAATTCGCCTGAAACACATTAAAACACTCAACTTTTTGGGAGTTGCTAGTATACAAGAAATAATAGATGATAAACTAAGACCAACCTGTGGCCGCCCCTTTGTAGTAGCAACATGAAGTGCTCTGTTTCCTTTGTTATCTTCCAAAGCCAATACAGCAGGATTTGGCTTGATTAATTCAAGAACAATATCAAAATTTTGTCCCTTTACAGCCATGTGCAAGGCACTTTGGCCTTTTTTATCTGTTCTAAAGCCAATCTCAGGATCCTTGCTTAGAAGAGCTCTAACTATTTCCAAGTGCCCCATTCTTGCAGCTGTATGGAGAATAGTCTTGCCATTGTTACGAGCTATCTTAGCAAGGTTTGAATCGATCTCTAGAAGGAGATTTACTACATCAAGGTGTCCCTGAGCAGCTGCTGTATGTAAGGCTGTAGAGTTGGCTGAATCCGTTGTCATGACTAGGTTTGGAAATGAATGCAACAGTTCTTTCAGTACCTCTGCAATGTAATCCAGAAATCCTTTTTAGAGAGTGGATATAACAAAGGAACATTCTAATTCCATTTTAACAATTGCCACTAAGAACAAGTTTCAGAAAATGACAAATGACCCGGAACAAGCATTTAAGTTTGCTTCAATTGTCATTTCTAAGCTTTAATATACTCAAGCCACAGAAAGCACAAACTAAATCATACATGTGATGGCAGATCCAAAACGTGAGTAGTGGTGTAAAACTTAATCTTCCCTTTTTCTGATAAAGTAAATAAGCTTAATCTTCCCTTTTTCCTGATCAGTAGTAAATAAGCTTCCTCTTCAAGCCCAAGGAATCTTAAAAGTTCATTTCTTCATTGGTTTTATGTTGGAAGGTTGCCCCCTCCAACTTCTACACATCCTGACTAATCCATAGGTACCTGCTATCTGCTACCTCCCACTAGTACAAGTGTTGTGTAACACTATCCACCAAGGCTTAAAAGGATGAAAGAAATCACCTAAATTTTTTTTTGCCCTTGCTAGTATTTGAACCCTGATCCCCCACAGTCCATTCCAACTTCATTAACTGTGAATTACACCCTCGGATAAAGAATCTTAAAGTTCAAAAACATCTCATAAACTAAGGTGATATAGCAAATGTAGCAGTTATTGAGCGAAAAACAACTGGGGAGCTAATCTAGAGGACAAACTGCTCAAGATCAGCCTGGTCTGGTTTCACGAAATCATGTATCCAGGTCACTCTTTATCAAGATACTCAAACAGATAGGGAACTTAAGAACGAGGATGAAGAAAAAGGATTTCTTCAAGTTCAGCAGACAAAAAATGAAGAATTAGTGTTACCAATTCTAAGTGAATAAGAGAATCCAAAAGATGTCATTAGTCATAGCACCCAGTGTTGGTTGACATAGTAATTGGATATGATGTAGTGATGATGTCAGGAAACTCTGGCATCATTTGGTTCTAGAAAAGCAGTAACACCCATGAATGACATGGCTAATAGGAAGTTACCTAGAGGATCAGGAAGCAGCAAAAGAAGCATTAATGCTGACAAAATTTAGGAACCTGTTGGTGAGTGGCAAAATAGTTGCATACGTTTAGATAAAAAAGGATTCACAGAGCCCCCAAAGAATGACAAAATCTTGTACTTCATGGGCTAGTAAAAACATCAGTTTCAGAGGAATGCATTACGTCCATTCCATAAGATTTATCTTTGAACATAATTCCCTCAAAAAATAAACTAAACCACTTTCTGATGGTTTTCCTATCAAACAAATAGATATTTATTTAAACATTCAATCATTGTTTAAGACTTCTGACCTTTTTTTATGTTTTGATGACCAAGATATTTGTCTGGGTCAACCCTTAGGGCAAACTGCAGCCTTCAAAACTCAGGGGTAATGTGCCCTCCCCTCTCCCACGTAAATACAACACTTAGTTCGTCGGCTTCTGACTATTTTCTCTTAACATGTCATTAGTCTGAAAGGTAATTTAAATCATTTTATGGGATGAACATGTATCACTTTAACTCAGTTATTATTCTTACTACTTTTCCTTTCAAAATTAGTACTGAAAAAAAGGTTTCAGGAATGATTGTATCATCACAGAGTTTTAAGTAGTTGATGTAAATGTACAACTTGATATAATGATCTGGAGAGTCTATTCAGGATGCATCTTTCTTCGTTCAAGCCATTTTGACTCCTTAGGCTAAGAATAAAAGTAAGCGCAACTCAAACCCTTTCAACTTGTATCACCACCTTCAATGGTATCACACACACTACTAGATAGGTCCTTATTATCTTCAATGCTCACAAGAGGTAATTTACGATTTGTGCAGATGTGAAAATTACCCTCTCCGAACTTAGTCTTGTCCTCTAATTGTAGATTTACAAAGAAGAAGATGCTCTATATCACAAGTCTTCAAGTGATAATATGTCAGCATCTAGGCTTGTGGAAACATATTTGTAATTATCTAGTCTTTTACTGAAGCCATAAGTAATCTGCACTACAGCAGCTTAAGGTAAAGGTTTAGAAGCTAAAATCAATGATGAAAATTGCTCCTAATGTGGGTCAGCAGCAATTATAACATGTGAAGTAAAATAAACATACACATTATCTCCATAAAGCATGCAATATGTACAAGAAGGAATGCATCATAAGACTCACCAAGATGACCCTGCTTTGCGGCAATATGGAATGCATCAAAACCATTATTTGCCAGAATAGAAGCTGTCTGAAGGTCTAAATGTTTTAACAACTCTGCAACAACCAAACTATGGCCATTCTCTGCCGCAACATACAGAACTGTCTCACCCTCCTGGTTTTGTTTAGATAACAAATCGTTGGTGCTTTTGCTATGAACGATTTCTTTCACCTTGCCAAGGTTCCCTGCTCTAACTGCCAAGTGAAGTGGGGAATCCCCTCTTTTCCCTGGTGATTCCTTACCCCTTTTCCTCTCACCACCAAAGCTCAGCTGCCTCTCCATCGCTATCCGAAAACTTTTCTGCTTTTCCATCAACCCTCTAAAGCTCTTCTGCTTCTCCATCGTCCCATTTCGAAAACTCTGCTGTTTCTCAATCACCCCATGAAAGCTAATCTGCTTCTCCATCACCACCACCCCAAAATTTAATCCCTTCTTTTGTATATCACTAATTTATCCAAACAAATTCCCAAACCCCTTTTCCCACTTTCAAGAAATACAAAGCTTGAAACTTTTCATCATCATCAAGTCAGTTTTTTTAAGATTCTAACTACCAAGAAAACCCAAAATCAATGATACAACCTCCATGAAAATCAGTCCAATATATCAAACCAAAAGTCAGAAACTCTAATCTAAGATGAAACCTTGGAGCTCAGAAAACAAGAAATTCAAACCTTGAATATGGTGGGATGATGAAAAATTTCAGCTCTTACAGTAGCTCCAAAACATCAAAAGAAACAATCTTTATCTAGATTCCCCAAAACAAAACAATCAAATTACATCAATAGTCAAACCAAACCACCAAAAAGACAAGTTTTCTCCCAAAAATAGAACTCAAAACCCCATTCTTGATGAACCCCAGAAGCTAAAATGAGACAATAATGGTGACAAACCCCAAAACCAACCAACCGATTCTCTACTCATTAAAAGCCAGATGATGCAAATCTTGAAAAAACAAATCCAAAGTATAGATTAAAAACATTGAAACAAAAACACCATCACCCCATGTGGGATATTTCAATTCACATGTAATAATAATTGTAGTTTAAGCATCTTGTAACAGTTACTCAAAGCAATAAGTATAGTTATTTTACTTTTCTAGAAAGTTAGTCTCCACTATTATCCACCCAATTAAAATACACCAACCAAAAAAAAAAAAGAAGATGTTTACTACTATTATGACATCTTGTTTTTTGCTACTAACAAAAGAAAAATGAGTAAAATTAAAAAGTTTGTTAGTGAAAGATGCATATTGTTGGCCGCCATTGATGTTGACATTATAAAGGTGCACTAAAAGACATAGATATACAGAGAGCAAAGGGCCATTAACACGCTTCCATATTTTTACATGGAGTGGAGCATTCTACAATTGTGGGTCCTAACTATGTTATTTATTTGGGGTATCCTTTCAAGAAAATACAAATCATAAAAGCAACATTTAAGGTAATAACATGAATGGTTGATATTCTTTCGATAAGGAAAAGAAGATTAGGAGGTGGAGAATCGAACTTCACCAACAAGTTGAGACTTAAAATAGTCAATAAACTAAATTATTAAAATTTTCTCATCAATTTGTGGATATGTGACGCCAAAGAATTTAATTATTAGATTTTTATAATAATATAATCGTTTTTCATAGTATTGAAATGCTAATTATATACTTATAATAATATTTCGTTTAAATATTATTATTTTTATTTTAAAAGAAGTGGTGGTTTCAGTTTGAACATACTCCTTAATAAAATTATAAGGTATTTTCACTAACTTAACATTAATAAATACTTTTAGAAAGATGTAACTAATTTCTTGATTATATAAAATTTGCTTTATTTAAATATGATAAAATTGGAAAAATATCATTAATACTTTTTAATTATATGAAAAAGAAGAAGTAAAAACATTACTTATTTTAAAATGAAAGAAGTATTTGATTATTATACAAAAATATTACTTTTTTCCATTTCTTAATGTTATAAAAAAAATATTTAAATATAAAATCTCAAAATATATGTCTATTTTACTAATTATAAATTAAATTAAGCTAATACATTATATTGAATATTAACACTTCGTCACCATTTCACACAAAATTACAAGGGAAATGTAGCGAGAGAAATGTGTATTTGTTAGAATATGCACGGAAATATTATACAAGATCACAAACATACATAATAACATAATAATGTAAACTGAACAAATTGTGAAACTCTAACCTTTTGAAGTTTTCATACAACTAGTTCAGGAACAGGGACTCCAGGATTGCAATCTTCTACTAATTCCTGACTAACTCTCTCAATCAAGTCTTGTGTGGGCAGAAATGTTTTCAGAAAAATTATGATCTTTTTTCCTTGAGAACCACCACCCCTATTTATACTTTTCAGCAGAGGGGAAAGGTTTGAAAGATGAAACTTTTCCAATCACAATTAATAGTCATTAACAGTCATTAAATATCATTAAAGATATTCAACAACCATTAGATACCGTTAAGGATATTCAACAACTATAATCAATATTTCATTTGTTCATAATTACTTGTCCACTTTTTCGTTTATAGTTGTCCCTAATTACTTGTCCACTTTTCCTTTTATAGTTGTCCCTAATTATTTGTCAATTTTGACAAATCAAGAAAGGACAAAAAATTTTACCTACTATACCCTCAATTAATTACTTTGAAAAAGGTAGAACTTTTTGAAAAACTTAAATTTTTAATTCATCCACTTCATAATTAATAGGGGTAAAATGATAAACTCACTATGTCAATAATTGTTTTCTTAATAGGTGTGTCAATTCAAAAGTGGACAAGTAATTAGGGTCAGAGGAACAACTACTCCCTCTGTCCCATTTTATATGTCACATTTTTACTTTACACTTGCATTAAGAAATGATGTAACTTTACCCTTCTACCCTTATTTAATTTTTTTGGAACTCAAGTTTTCAATCAATGAATATGAATTAATTTATTTTGATTAATTAATTTAACCAATGAACATGAATCATTTACTTAGCTTTTCTAAGTTGGTCAAATATATATTTTCAAGGCAAATAACTCACAAGGGTAAAAAAGGAACAATTTGGTAATTTATGCATTGATTTTATGAAATGACAAGCATTATGGACCAACTATTTATAGAAAGGGATGACATATAAAATGGGACGAAGGGAGTATTAAATGCCATTAAGCGTATTCAATAGTCATTAAACACCTTTAAGGATATTCAACAGTCATTAAACACCATTAAAGGTATTCAATAGCCATTGAACACCATTAATAGTCATTAACAACAATATTTGCTTCTTTCATCTTTTAAGGAAACGAAAAGATGCAATATTTTCCTCTTCTTTTAAGGAAATAAAAAGTTTTTTCCTCTTTTAAACCAATAAATAATTTAAAAGTAAAAAGTGATTTATTCCAAAATTGAAAAAAAATACTAATAGTCTTTTCTTTTTTGAACTCGATCAATCAATCAAACATAGTAGGGACCGTAAATTTATTAGCAGAGCCTTCCAATTATAATATTTAATTCGTGAAAGCATAAATTAACCATATCATAATAAACCGAAGATTGTACCACTTAAAATCTGTAAATGTACTCGCCTATTTAATTTCCAATTTTGCATTACAACTTATTTAACCCCCCCCCCCCTATGTTAGAATTACCAACACCAATCAATTAAATCAAATTTTTGAAAAAATTAATCTATTGATTAATTTAATCCTTTATCTCTATGCCTAAATTAATTCACGTGACAGATATATATATAATCCACCTGCAGGTTTTCACGTGACAACTTACAAGCAGTCATAAAGGGGTGTCTTCTTTCTCATAAATGAGATATGACTCTATCAACTAATTATTATTTCACGGATGTAATTTGTCATTATCCAATCCATTAGAAATATTTTGACTCATCATAGAGTCTCACCTTTTAATAGATTAAAATAATAAAACAAACTACACATATCATAATAACTATATCAAGATTAAGAGTATAAGCACATGTAATGGACTAGAGATATTGTTTATTAAAATTTATAACCTAAACAACTATCTCAATTTGGGCATCTTCAGGCGGCTATTGACATACCTCGCTTAGAAGATCAGTGATCGTTCGAATTCAAGGGTGAGCCAGTTCTTCCGGGTTGCCATGAGTTCTCTTTCTGTCTATGTCCACATTTCGGACTTAGACTTTCTATAGTTAGTTATTAGTACATTAGTTTAAGGTTGTAACCCTTCTTATTAGACTTATGGATCTTGTTAGATGTTTTGGTACATTGACTTTCAGGTTCTAGGCGTATTTCTTTCGCATTTGTTTAGTTGTTAGACTTTTGTTTGGAATTTATGGGAACTCCTATCTTTTCCTTAGCATTTAAACATGCTTTTGTATACTTAAATGCCTTAGTTGTTTGGTTCCTTGGTTAGCTAATTAGTATAAATGGTTCTCCCACCGGAGGGTTAGTGTGGGTGTCAATCACAATGGTCTGGGTCGTGACATAATGATACCATAAAATATATACTCTTATAGTATTATTGATTAATGAGTAATTTCTTAACAAGAAACTTTAATGATACCACAACAATATACATATATTCTTATAGTATCATTGACTAATGCGTAATTTCTTAACAAGAAACCTCAATGATACCAATACAGTATATATATACTGATCTAGTATCAAGATAATCGAAATTATCAGACTTAATGATACCAATACAGTATATGATACTGATTTAGTATCAGTTAAGCGAAAATTATCAGCCTTAATACATAGGGGGTATGAGGTGTAATTATTTATGAGAGAATTGATATTTCAGAAATTACTTTGAGTTTGGGTATGAACTTGTAATTATTTTAAATTTTATCCCATTTATGTAGTTTCCACATATATTTTATATAGGGAAAATTGTACATAATGACAAACTATTAATTCAAATTAAATGGTATAACCACACTTTGATTTAATTGTGCCATGTAGCAAACTGTTTGCAAGTCGCCTCTCTCCGTCAAACTCTCGCTCGCCACTCTCCCTCTCTCGCTCTCTCTCTCTCTCTGTCGCTCGCCTCTCTCGCTTTATACAAACAAAAACAAAAATGTATAAATTGTGTTTCTGTTTGTATAAAGCGAGAGAAAATTGTATATACACATGCAAATACATATATTTTCGTCCTATACACTTATAATTATACATTACAAATATTCCCATGTCCAGTTCTCTTTTGCCTTTCTCTCTTTCTCGCTTTATACAAACACAGATTATACAAAATACAATGTATAATTTATGTTTGTATAAAGCGAGAGAGAGAACGATATTTGATATACAAACGTTTTATTTCGATTCAATTGTATACATTCAAATTTTATACAGATATACAAACACATAAAATTAAATTGAGAGACTCTCAACGATTTATACAAACGAGAGGTTGACAACAATTTATACAAATGACATGCCAACAAAATTATACAAATTTGAAGAGGAGCCAGCGAATTATACAATTGCTTCTTTTGTATATATGTATAGCGAAATAGCCTAGTCATAGCATGTTTGCTATGGAGAGCAATTATGTAAACTTGGGAAGTAGTGTTTGGTCATATAACTTGATAAATATATTTGCTAAGTATCGCAAGTTCCCAAATACTAGAAAAAACTAGTATTTGGGCCAAGTTCTAATATTTGTTTTAAAAATTTCAAATTACCCCAAACTTTATATTTTATAAAAAAATATACCCATTATTTATTAATTTCAACTAATATTTGTTACTATTTCCTCCAGAAAAGCCTGAGTTCTAATTTGAGTGATAAAATTGAGAAAAAGGAACAATTGGTGTTTCATGGGTTATCACTATAACTGAATCAATGACAATTTTGAGTAAGAGATTAATTTATTATCTTGCCTATATTGTTATTTTGTTATCAATTATATTATAAAGTTATTTTTAACAAAACATATTCATTATAAAATGATATTATAAATTTATGAGTATTTTTAATAATTTTTAGAACTTATGAGTATAAATAATATTTTTTGAAATAATCAAATATATTTAGAAAAATTTGAGGCCAAACACATGGTGAATTCTTAAGATTTAGCCTTACGAGTCTAACTCCTATTTGAGGACGAATATTCGCCCCACACATTCTAAGTATTTAAATTAGGCTGCCAAAGACATATAAGTCTTATCTTATTGTTTTAGGTCACCGTTGATTGGGATGTCAAGAGAGTAGTTGTAAATGGATTATTAAACTAAGGAACACTTATATTAAGTTACTTGAAGAGTTATACCAAAGTTTGAGATCAAAGGGAGCATTGAAACAAAAATTATAGTTGAAGGTTTTATTACGAGGAAGTATTTCTAATAATCTCATATGTAGTCTAACTAGGAACAAGAATATGGGTCTTATATCTATCAAACTAAAGGTCTATGAATCTAGTTTTCAACATATTAAACTGATTGTCAATAAAACTTTAGAGTAGAGAGATAGTCATATTTTTGCCAGCGCAAATAGGAAGATTGAGTTATTAGGACTAGTTGGTAGAGTTGTGTTTAGATAGTTGACCTCCTCCACTTTTATTACTTTGTCCCAAATACTATATAAAACAAAACACTAGATTAGAAATTCTCCATAGATAATAGAATTCTTAGCTCGAAAGCTTAATAACTAAACTTCAATCTCAAATCAATTCAATTGAATGACATGAATTTTCTATATCCATTACTATAAATGAAGTGTCTAAAGACTACAATAACATTTTTGTCATAATACATGGATATATATCCTCTTAAAGGTGTCACGGAATTTCATTCAGACACTCAAATTATGACTTGTTATAATTGGCCGCTAAAACATATAATAAAATATTTATATCAGACACTTTCGGTTCAAATTTTTGATCAATTAGTAGTCAATCTAAGATTAAGTCTCTTTAACCACACTGAGTGAAGTAGTGTGTAGATTACATCAAAGGGCTGAGCAGGCCTATGCAACTTGAAATGCCTCTGCAATCTCCTTACTCTTTTCTGCATTTTCAAGTACTTACCGCGAGAAACTCCTTGTAAGATTGTCTTCAATTCTTCGATTTTGTTAACTGGAACACTCACTGAAAATTGACTCCAATCAAGAACATCACTAAATGGCAAAGAATAATTATCTGATATTATAACAGGAACACATCCTGCATAAATAGCTTCAGTAATTCTTGGACTTGCAACTTCATATCCACTAGGAGCTAAACAGAACTTGCTCTGTCCCATTAAATTTGTGTAATTTTGACCCTTTGGGAGGTACTCGTGTACTCGTATATCGTCATCTTTACCTTTCCATTGTTGAAGTAAAGTTTGTCTAATGTATCCATGTGCTCCACCAGCAAAGAAGGCAAGAATAGGACGATTTTTCGGGTGTAATCCTAAGTCTGGTGGTGCAAGATTAAGTGTGTTGGCTAATCCATAGACCTCAGGCAATGAAATGTCTCTTTTGGGTTCAAATCCTTCTGAGGTATTGGCATTGCATAACACTCTGATGAAGTTTTTGAAGAGTTTTGGATTTCCATTGGAGATTTCTGGTGCCTGAACTGAGTTTCAAAATAGTCATACACCTCAACTTTACAAATTTGAGCAGATATAACATTGGTACCGAAAAAAATGTATATTATCTTAAGGGAAAAGGGGGAATACATATTCGGAAAAAGGCTGAAATATGCCATCAAACTTTGTGAGAAGAATCATTTATGACATCAGTTAAAAGTTTGGTTCATGATCTATGTCATTTTCGTTTGAGAAAATGCTCCTCCATGTCATTATTTATTAATTAAATTGGTGTAAATGAGTCAAACTTTTAACAGATGTTATAGATGATTCTTTTCTCAAAGTTTGATGACATATTTTAGTTTTTTTCTTTCAAAAAATAATTTTATTAATGATGTGGTCGAATCATAATTGACCACGTGTAAAAATGGTTTTGCAAAATTATAAATGTTTTCCGTCAACAAATAGTGACATGGATGAGCCTTTCCTCAAATAGAAATGACATAAATGAACCAAAATTTTAACAGACGACATAGATGAGCCTTTTCTCAAAGTTCAATGATATATTTGAGCATGTTCCCAACATACTCCTCAACTTTACGATTCACAGATATATCGTCTAACAAATGATGCATATTTAATTTCAAATTAAGAAAAAATATGTGTCAATTTCGTTAGAGCGAGTGAGTGAGCGCGTACGTACCCAGTCATGGCAAGAAACAATGAAATGATCAGCACCATTGCTTCTATTCCAATAAGGATACTTGTTAGAGATTATATGAATGTAATCCTCAACAACCCTTTGTAATTTTTCTCTGAAAATATTATTTGTGCCTGGAATAAAAAGATATTGAACAATATATGCTACACTTATTGGTAAAAAAAATGCATGAGCTTCATCAGGATTGGAAGCCAAAATAGGTAGTTTTTCCCCCCCTTTATTATGACTCTCCATTTCACTAATAAAGTGACCTTCTATTGCATATACCTCTTTCATAGGTCCATTATGTACCATAGGCAAATCCCCTTCTTTGTATGTCCAAACCTTAAATCTCTTCATCATCTCTATATAACTCCTGCATTTTAACATCTAAGCTTGAATATTATAAACAAAAAGGATGGTTGTAGATGCGGAGTCACTACAACAAAAATAACTTTTAGCGGCAATGTACATTATAAAAGAGTACTGTTGAAGTTTTTATTGCTATTAGTTTAATTAATTAACATTAGCTTCGATGTATTTTTTTGGTTTCCCACCTGGTGTCTAGTACCGATATTGGAGCCCGACTAAATTCGGATTCGCGCCTGAAAGTCCCACATTGAGGGGGTAAAACGCTCCCGACTCCGTATTACCCAAGGGGGCCATTAGCTTCGATGTTATTATCGACTTAAGTGGCAATTGCAAAGAATATTAACATGTAATTATCATTAGTAATTCCCTCTAAAAAAATATATTTAGCAACTATTGTTATTAATTAACTATTGCTAAAGATCATTTTTGGTGTAGTGTTAAAAGTACAAGGCTTACGATAACGAATAACTTTTGCATAAATCTTGTATATAGAGTAAGAAATTTATTAAATGTGAAAACAGTGATTTTGTATATTAACTTGAGATCATGTATCAACTCCTTTACAAACTTTAAATTCTAAATTCGCTAGACGACGGAAAATTAATATTTCTTTGGCAATTTTCTTAAGAAAATAAATCATCTTCTAGTGTTTGATTATCAGAAAATATATTCCCAAATATTCCATCACTTTTAGATGAGAGTCAACAATTTTTTTATAACTATCTCAACTCTCAATAACTTAATGATATCATTATTTTAACCAACATTTAGACATTGTTATCAATATTAATTAATACTCAAAATTTTCATCAAAACACTATCCATATTTTACTTGTATTATTACACTACTTTTAATCAAGATATATTTTTTTCCAGAAATATTTTCCTTGCAAAGTAACTTGTGTCTTGCCAAACATAAAGAGGGAAAAATTAAATAAAAGAAATTAAAGATGCATGTAGAAAACTTAACTGGTGAAAGGCAAATGAATTTCTGTATATAGATCCACTTGGAATGAAATTTTGATCTTCTTTATAAGAAGAATAGTTTCTTGAACGAATAGCTCTCCATATAGCTGCTCTTGCTCTCCCTAAATCTTCTTCAATTTTTTCTACACTACTCTTCTTCTGTTCATGCAAATCATAAAATAGTAAACCATACAGTCGCGGAGCAAGAAATTTAGTTAAGAGGGTTCAAGATAAAATATATACATATGAAAAATATTTTTGTATAATTTTTCAACGAAAGGTGTTTGACTGGTCACCCGTTATTACATGTGGCTAAGCCACTTAAACCGTACATACAGCTACATCAAAAATGATCTTTAGTGACAATAGTTTAATTGCTGTTAAATATGTATTTTTAGCGACAACTAACACTCTTTATAAATATTTGTAAAGCCTATATATACGTACCTTATTAACATGATGAGTAACAGGAGTGAGGGGTGCTTGTTGATTGTCTTTGGGATGAGATGAAAATGTGATGATGGAATGATTATAATTTAGTTTGGAGAAGTAGAGGAGGAAGAGAAGAAGCAAAAATATTAGTACAAATATTGGAGAGCTGCAGCTTGTAGTGGACATTCTTTCTTCACTATGCTTTTTGTAGTACATATAGTTGATATAGTGATGAATATGGAAAAAGAGATGGTACTAGCTTCCTACTTCTGCACCTAGTTTTACTTGACACGAACTTATAGTTTAAAATACGTGATAGACGTTGGTATATAATATAATTTGACTTGACACGAACTTTTAGTTTAGAATAAATGATAGACGTTTTGTGTGCGATTATAAATCATTGTATTAAAAGCAAAATGAATATTTGAAAATGAAATTATTATTAAATATAAAAATATAATTTATTTTTCTTAGAATCGACTAAAACAAAGTGAGTGATACAAATGGTAAGAATGTAAATATTATTTCCGCTTTATTGGGAATGACAATTAGTAACATAGCATGTGATTGTAATAAACTAAATGGAAAATGAGTGAAGTGGTGATCGTTGGAAAAATTTAACCAAACTGCTTAAATAATGCACAATCCCTATATATATAGCTTCCAAATTATTTCTTTCTTTTAAATTACTAGAAATTATTAATCAAGGTGTGGACGGTTCACTACGTACCTTTTTTCTTTCTTATCCCACTCGGTCTACGTAGTTTTTATTGAAGTCTTGTTTAAATTAGGAACCTGGCAAGACTCATTCGGTAGTGATGCTCCTAGCAGAATTTTCTTCATATCTAGAATTCGAACTCAAAATTTCTAATTAAGAATAAAGTAATCTCATCACTTTACCACAACCCATATTGATAGTTCATTACGTACCTTGTAACCCCCTAGCTAGCTTTGAAGAGTTCAATTAAAGAGGTAATCATATTGTAGGTAACTCTATTTCATAGCAATATTAATTGATAATTTTTAATAAATGGTAACTAACTTGTTAGACTAATGTAACAAGTTATTTTGTCTGATCATTTTACTTATCGTCCTTATTAAAAATAAAAATTTAAATATTTTAATCGTTATTTTAGAAAATTAAGATATACTAGTAATTTTTTTTTATTTTTTTGTACTTTGATTGAGTATAATACAAAAAAAGTGTTGCCATAATTTGCGTAGGCAAAAATGTAACAGTTTTCTGGACAATTAATGGGCGTATAAAAGACGAAAAGCAAGCCACGTGCTTGCTTGTAAATGTAAGTTAATTTTAACTTCAGAAAAACGTAAATGTACTTTTCATGTACAAAAGTTTGAGATATCAGTACATGCATTTAAACTTATAATTTAAATAATGGTTATATTAATGATGACTATCATAAATATTTTAATATTATATTTTATATATATCATTTTTTTAATCAAAAATAATTAAGCAATATTTGAGTATATATATATATATTTATATATATATATATATATATTATAAAGGGCTAATTTTATAAAAAATATTATCTTAATAAATGACATTACAATTACACATAGAAAATTATATCATAGAGAAGTAAAAATATATATGATAAATGGATTTTCAACAAAATAGAATACAACCTAGGAATAATTAAGTATACGAACACATCACTTTCCACCATTTGAAAAGTAGCCTTTATTGTATGTTCTTAAATATTTTTCTTTTGGATATGTTATATCCTAATAATGCACATAGTATGGATTAGAGGAAATATTTATTTTAATTGACTAAAATGTGTTGATTTGATAAAGTTTTTTTTTTTTACTAGGAGTGTATTTTATAAAACTAACCTTATTAAGAATGATTTGGAACTCCACATTTGACTATAACTATTTTAAGTTTATGTTGTTATTTAATACCAATGATAGTATAAAAACAAGCACTCTTGATTTATAATATGGACAAGTAAAAAAATTTATTTTTAGTATAAGAACAAGTAAAATAAAAGTGGTCGTTTGGTTTGAATACAAGTTGTGTTGGGATAAGTTATGTTGGGATAAATTATGATGGACTAATTATGCTGAGATTATTTCTTATTAATTGTTTGATTTGTTATATTTAAAATAATATATATTGTAAATTCTAAAAATAAATTGTTTGTTTACAAAAATACCTTTAAAGAGTGTTGTATTTGTAGACAGTGAAATTTTATTGATAAATCCATACTAAATTTGGATTAAATCTTAAATTCATGATACGTTGACCAAGTCAAATTACTGGTTAATAAAGTCGGATTAATATTTAAGTCAAAATTATATGACTTAAATCAAGTCCAAATTACATTTGGGTCAGTCCATTAAGTGGACAAGACGAGCCCAACTCATGTTCTTCAAGCCCAAGGACCAACTCGTCATGATGAATATGGTCCTATTGGCTCAAGAGTTTTATGTTGTCTCTCCAACGTAGATGATGACAAAATTCTCAATCAATGCAGAAATCAATATGCGGCTCTTCGGGGAAGATGCAGAGAAGTGAACTCATGGATGTTGTCCAAAGTCAATTGGATCGCTAAGTTTAAACATATCAATTTTGGTGAATTCATGAGAACTTTGAGTTTTATTTTGGATAGTTGTAGACATAAGAGTCTATTTTCTATTGAATCAAGTCGCTCTCCATTCTAGCTCTCCTACACCAAGATGCAAACGTTTTGGTGAGACTCCACAATCTGCAAAACAATAACGATAGAATTGAAGACCAACTTCAAAAATTAATTCTCGTCAATCCATGAAGAATTTTACCTTGATTTTTGGATATGTTGTAGACTTTGATGTCTAGTTTCTGTAGAAACAAGCCTTGATTTTTGGATATGTTGTAGACTTTGATGTCTAGTTTCTGTAGAAACAAGTCGTTCGTCATTCGGATTCTCCTACACCAAGATAGAGACGATTTGGTGGGACTGCATAGAGCTATAAAAAAAGAAGACAGATTTGATAGCAAACTTCAAAAATCAATTTCCATCAATTCAGAAGGTTTTTGATTTTGAATTTCGGATATGTCATAGCCCTCTGAGTGTAGTTTCTGGAACATAAAACAGATAATGATTTCGATGATTCTACAACAAGTTATGAATTTTCCACCACGGGCGTGCTGTGCTGAAAAAAAGTGACGAAAATTGAGTTTGGTATACCTCAAGTTGACAATAATATGTGTATTTATAGAAATCAAAAGTACATAAATTGTGTTTCTACAAATTATGAAAAAAAACCATATTTAAAACAAAATTATGGTAAATTTTCCTAGGAACCGAATTATGGTAAGTTTCTATAGGAATCAAGTTATGGAAAATTCCATTGGAATCAAGTTATGAAAATATTTCATAGGAATCAAATATGGAAAGTTTTGGAAGACTCCATAAAAAAAATAAAAATTCACGAATGCTTCAAGCCTTGTCTTTAAAGGTTCAACAAGTTGGACACCGCAACAAGCCTCGAAGTAGGGGGCATTTGTAGACAGTGAAATTTAATTGATAAATCCATACTAAATTTCGATTAATCTTAAATTCATGATACGTTGACCAAGTCAAATTACTGGTTAATAAAGTCGGATTAATATTTAAGTCAAAATTATATGACTTAAATCAAGTCCAAATTACATTTGGGCCAGTCCATTAAGTTGACAAGACGAGCCCAACTCATGTTCTTCAAGCCCAAGGACCAAAATTGCTTGGACGAAAACACCCCTAAAACCCTAGCTCAAACCTATATAAAGAGGTCTTCATAAGACCAAAAAAAAAGGAGAAAGAAAAAGAAGAAGACACATAGAAATACATAGAGAATCCTTGCTCTTCAGTGGTGATCTGCAAGTCTTCTACATAGAAAGAAGTCTTCGCTCCAAGTGTTGAGCCGCAAGTACAAAGAAGTCTTTGCTCCAAATATTGAGCCGCAAGTATTCCATCAAATCAAGAACATCATTGAAGAGAAGAATCAGGGGATTACATATCTTTTCTTAAAGATTTTATAAAGATTGTAACCTTCGCATAAATTCAAATACAAATACTGTTGTTTGCTTGCTATTTTCCTTTCATGTTTGCTGTATTTCATGATTGAAACTTTAGTCGCTTACAAACACCTTATGAGATATGATAGTTCATTGAGTTGTCCGTCATTTTTATTTGATTCACTTATGCCAAAATCAATCAACATAATATATTAAATTAAATAAGAAATAATATAATTATACTCCGAGCATCACCCAACGTAGAATCTTACATCATCGAGTCTAAAATCAATCATGGAAAAGTTTTGAAACTCAAATTTTAACATTTGACATGTCATAACCATGAATCATTTCGAATAAATAATATATCAAAAGAATTGACACATCAAGAAAAGCTCATATCTAAAATATGAGTTATTTAAAGGAAGATTTGAGTTGATGTACATGTAAATCCTCCATTGAAGAGCTTCTACGCTCACATTTTAAAATTTGACCTGTCGCAAACACGAATCATTTGTAGTGCATAATATATCAAAAGACTTGAAACATCGACATGAGCTCGTGCCTAGAATTTGAAACTATTTAGAGAAGATTATAGATGGTCGAGATTGGAAAATAATAGAAGCCCGTTGAGGAAGATGAATTGTTGTAATGTATAAATATTGTATAATAGTGTATATGAATGTATATAACACTCTGATACATTTACAAATCTAAAAACTATTTCTCGCCAAAGTTTTGTGTTTCATTCACTATTTTAGTTTATGAAATGAGTGTATAAAGAAGTATCCATGGATAGTCATATTCAATGTAGCGGATCGTTTGCAACAAATTTTAAAGTGACGAAAAAATTGCAATCACGAATAAAATATGAAGAAACGTGATTTTTATTAGTAAAATAATATTCATATAAATTTGTACCTCCCTTGATTTTTTTTTCTTTAAATTTTCTCTCCGATTCAAGGGCAGTTAGTAACATATGTATCGAATGTAGGAGGCCACATCTTTATCTCTTTATGAATATCACGTGAATCTTCAAAATTTTCAAAATGCCTATCAAGAAAATATAATACCCCTTATATAGGCATGAACTAGGGGTTTAGGGTAGACTAGCCTCCAAGTTCCCTAACTAAAATATAACTCGTCTTGTAGAGTGCTACAACTTTTTTATGTCTACAAATGTCCTCTACCTCAAGGTTTGTGAGATTGTAGACTTGATGAAATTCAAATACGAGACTTGAAGTACCCATAGTAATAGACCTTCCATATCTGCAATTTCATGGAATCAGATTTGCAGATCTGCTTTGTGAGAGAGAAGGGATGAAGGGCGAATTTCACTACTAAAAAACTATCAAAAAATGTGGGACACAAAAACGATGGACATTGTCGCCCCAAAATGCGACGCCTCATTTTCATTATTTTTAAATTTATTTTTACAAAAAGTGATGGACAATGACACTATATCCATAGCTTTTTTCTGGCATATTTTTCCACCTAATTTATAATTATTATTTATTTAATATATGTAGGAATGTTGTCCATCTCTTTTAATTAAAAATAATTATTTATAAATTAATAGCGAAGTCGTCCGTCATTTTTAATTAATTTTAATTTACAATTATATTTTTCAAAAAAAAAGAAAAGTGACGGGCGACGTCGCTTACTCGGTCGCTTTTTGGTCAAAATGTTTGGTCAAATATTTTTAAAAAGCTACTGACCAAGGTGAACAAGTTGGTCAAACTTTTTTGAAAAAGTGATGGACAAAGCGACACTGTCGTCGCTTTTTTAAAAATATTTAGGAGAATAGATGAGAAATTTCTTCATTTTTTTCACTCCCTCTTTCTCTCTCTTCTCCTCTCTTCCTTCTCTTTGAAACCACCACTCTGCCACCTAGTCGTCCCCGTCGCTTGCCGCCACTCTCCTTTTCGTCGCCCCCATCGCTTCACCGTCCCCGCTGTATCTTGGGGTGTGCTCTATTCGGATTAAACCGAATAACCAAACCAAATCAAATCAAATTTTTATTTGGATTGGTTTTTTGATTTTTCGGATTGGGTTTGGATGAATAAATTACTTTGTTTGGTTTTTTGGTTTGGTTTCGGATTTTAAAAGATAAAAACCAAAAAACCAAAAAAAACCAAATTTTATATATATATATATACTGCGTGGTGTCCCACATAAGTCAAAAGGTGTACAAAATTACAAAAAAATGAGTTCAAGGGGGGTAATAGGACCTTAATTTAGTTAAGGTGTGTCTCTGGGATTTCGGTCATAGTTTAGGGGGTACTTGTGTCTTCTCCCTTTTATGTTTGAATTGCATCTATAATAGGTATACTTATAAGTATTGTGTTTTAAATTTTACTTATGATTTATATTAGAAAGTATATTTAAGGGATTAAATATTATTACTTTGGTTATATATGTTATTAATTATTGACATAACCGAAGAAAGTCAAACCGAATAGAGGAAAACCAAACCAAACCAAATTTATTTTGGATCAGAGTGAGTTACACTTTTACAAAACCAAAAATCAAAAATCCAAATCGAATAGTATAATACCAAACCAAAAAACAGAATACACACCCCTAGCTGTATCTCGTCGTCGCAATTGCTCTCTCTTTCCTTATTAAGGTTAGGATTTGTGTTTTTTTTTTAAAAAATTGAATAATTATTTATTTGTTAGTTAGTTTATTATATTTAGTTTTTTTAATTTATGTTATTAATATTGTTAGTTTGTATATTTGATTGTGAAATAGTGAATGTAGTTATAATTTTGATTTTAGAATTTTAAGTTTGAAGTTGGTTTTTTTTAATTGGATGGTGAATTGTGTATTATTGAGTTGGTATTGAAGTGATTTGAAGTTAGAAATATAATAACTAAGAAGTAATTAAAAGTTAGAAGTTGATACTCAACCTTGAGATTTCTTGCAAAAGAAAGGAACCTCTCCTTATAAAAAAAATGAAATAAGGAGCAAAAGCTTGAAAATTGAAATGAAAAAGAAAGTAGAACGAAATAAAAGGGGTGTCCAATAAATTGAGTGAAAAATTGAGGTGTAAGTCTCCAAGTGGAAAGAATGAAAAGAACTTGAGAAGATGAGTACACCAATGCTTTAAAAATGTGAAGTCAATCAACCAAATTAACCATACATTTGTAACTCCCCAAAAATTTCTAAATTAAGATTCGAACTATTCTTCATTTACATGTCACTTGATGAGTCCACAATTTGAACTTATTTAGGGCTTTATTTGGATAGATTTAATGTCCTCAAATGCTTAATTTGTGCCAATAACTGATGTAAAATCCTTGATTTTTAGGTATTTGGGTTGAGGAACAAAGAAAGGACGCTAATGTGCAAAAAGAAACAAGCCAACTAAAAGAATGAAGAAAAGAAGGTTCGTTGATTGCCTAACCCATTGAGCAAATCGCCAAATAGTCATTATCTCGCCTAAAGTTCCAACGTACCAAGCCTTGAAGGAGAAAATCAAGTCGACGATAGAACGGAGCAGTCGGCGAGTCGCCGAACGGTTCCGCGATGAAGTGTTAGATTGCCCAAAGTTACAGAACTCAAGGATGTTGAAGGCCAAAGCAAAAATGCGGTGGAATAGACCAAAGAGCGGATCGCCGAATGGTTCGGTGATCCCGACTTACTGCGCCGAATGGTCCTTCGCAGCACATTTTTTGTGACTTTAAATATATTTTTGAACTTTTAGTTTGATATAGAATTTTCATTAATATTAGTTTTCAAGTTTGGAATTCAGAACAGAGAGTATTGAGACAATATTTTTCTTAGCTTTGAAGAATTGAAGTTTCCCGTTTTTTAGAAATTAGAAGTGGGTCTTTGAGGTACTTCGACCTTGACCTTGGTAAAGACAAAAGTAATCTTACCGAGTTGATGGAAACACAATTTGGTAATGATTTTTATCTTTTTATGATGTCTAGCAAAAGCCCCAATTCTTGGGGTGTGATTATGTGATTATGGGTTGATTTAGCTGCTGCGTATTGCTAATAGTTACTGTAAATGCTATTTAAAAGTGATTTCATTCAGTAATTGTGGTTGAATTTAAAGGGTTGTAGTTGCAAATGCAATCCTAACTTCGTGATTTTGACTTGCTCGAGAGAGAGATTTTAAAACGAAAATTATTGAATCGATGGTCTGTGGGTATTGGGTTGTCATGGGTTCAGCCCGAGAGAGTGAATCCTAAACCCTCTTCCACACATTCAGCTCAGGATAGTGAATGGACTAAAGCATTGACTGTGCTTAATTGATTGCTTGTTGGTGTTCAAGAGAAACCAACTTGATTCGGGATAGATTGTTCGAGAGAAAGTTTATCCCCTCTAAAGTCTAGCTTATTCACTGATTTACATCTATTTACTAACAGTTGCAGTTACCCATTTGCCTAAATTAGTCCAAAATCGAATTATATTTTTCTTCGATAATGTTTATTCATATGATTTACTTGAGCATATTCGTACTTGGCTATTGATTCTCAAATACTACCACTCCCTGTGGGATTCGAACCCAACTCACTTAGTTGGGTTAAATTATTGACTGACGATCGTTGGCACTTAGAATTGGATGAAGTGTCTTGGTACGTGAAATCATTAGGTCGTATTAAATGATTCTTAAATTAATCATATGTGTAAAGGTAAATTATTTAGTGTGGGATTGATTTTGGATATCAATTAAGGTCACTAGAATCTCCTGGCACAAAGTTGAGTTGAAAGTTTCCTTAACAATTAAGTTTTGATGTAAGATTCTACTTAGGTCAACTTCAAACGATCATATCTCGCAGAATATAAAGATTTACGTGGCTTGTAACCTATTAACTTAAATGTATTTGAATATTCTTTCCAACACCACCCATTTTGCGTCAATTTGAGTTCAAAGTAGAAAGTTATGACCATTTTAGTATCCTGATACAGTGTAGTGACGAATCAGCCGATCGGAAAACATTCAAGAGGTTTTTTTTTGTCTTTTTACCACTAAGAAAACCCTAAATGGATTTCTTAACTAATTAAAGGCCCAAAAACAATCAAATTTTCATCTCTCGATCCCTTATTCTCTTCTGTCTCAAACCCTAAGACAAAACTCTGAGGGTCATTTGGTTGAGAACAAGTTATCGAGGACTAGTTATCCTTGAATTAGCTATCCTAGAATAACTTACCACCCCATGTATATGTGATAACTTATTCCATCAATATGGTATAAATGATGGGATAAGTTATCTCAAAGATGACAACCAAACAAGACAAAATTTATCCCATCACTATTTTCTTATCCCATGACTATTTATTTTTATACCTCACACCAAACAACCCCTAAGGAAAAATCAAAGCATATGACTTTTATTCAAGATTCTTCCAATCTTTTTCAAAATTCTTCTTCAAGGCAAGTCCTTCTCAAAGAATTTCATTCTTTCCAACTCATAATTCTTCATACAATTATGATTAATTAATGAAAATCTTAATTCTTGGCCATAGAGTTTTCAAGAAACTAATTCAAGAATTTCAAGAAAGGTTTTTGTGATCGTTCTCCTTCAAGCTAAGGTTTCAAGGCTTCTAATCAAATTCTTCTTCAAGATTCTTCAAGAACTTTGTTCTTCCAGATATGTAAGGTTATCATAGTGTTGGACTAGTTCGTCCTCACGCCCTACACCTATTTTCAAATCAGTAAAAGAGTAATCTAGGGTTCTTTCCTTAGAATTAAGTATTCTTGAGATCAGTTAATGTTGAGTTCTGAGTTCTTGATTTCCTGATTCTTTTTGAAATTCTATTCCTAATTATTGAATTGTTATACGTTATGCATTGAGATTTTTGAGTTGATTCGTTCATGTTTGTATTTCAGCTTGAATCCTATTAATTGAGTATTCTTGAGATGAGAAGTATCGTTGAGTTTTGAGTATTAAATGTTTTTTTATATTGTTTTTGAGATCCTTGAGTTGAGTTGTTCATGACTATATTTTAGCATGAATCCTATTTGAAGTTATAAATTTTGCGAATCTTTTAAAGCTAACGTTTTTATTTTAAACTGAGTTTTTGAGAAAGTAAAGAGAGGTTTGAGAAAGAGTTTTAAAGAGAATTTTTTAGTAAAGTTTAACGGTACTAAGTAGTCCCAAATGTATCATTTTTCTACTTTGAAAAAAGAGAAACTTTGATTTCTAAAAAGAGTTTATGAGTTCGGAAATATTTTAGAGCAGCTACCTCTTTTGAGAGGTTATTTTGAGTAATTACCTCAAAACAGAAAAAATATTTTATACATTTGAGCATGAGTATATATATTTATTGGGAGTAGTATTGAACACCGATATGGGGATGAGTTCAGACAACTCAAAATCCTCATAAATCAGGTCTGCCAACATGCGTAAAGGATCATAGTTCTTAGATGAATCATCATTGCTTAGTGGATCCACTTAGTTGAGCTGCCCTACATGCCGACACGATATAGGACAGTTCTGGCAGCGCGGGCAAGATGTTTTATCATCACGTAGCTCATAGTGATGGTTGTCGGTTAGAGAATCTCTCAAAATATAGTTAAAAGTATACTTTTATTATATCAGTTAATATGTTGAGTTCAAAGATGAGTAAGTATTTTTTAAAGTTTTAATAATTTCACTCTATTTTTTTACATTCAGTTGAGTACATATTTATATCTATTGCAGTCCTTTCATTCAATTATTTGTTATTCAGCTATATTACGTACTCGTACATTCTGATGTCATTCGAATCACATCTTTTAATGATGCAGATACAGGTTCTTAAGATCCTCAAAAAGAGTTTGTTGAGATCACTTTATCCGCTTGACAACTTTCAAGTGAGTTCTCCTTACTTCCGAAGAACTCCACTTTTATGAGTTGTTAGTATTAGTAGCATTTTGAGTAGTCATGGGTCTTATCCCATCACTCGTCTATATATAGTAGATGCTTCATAGATAGACAGTTTTGAAGAGTCTTTCAGTTGGAGAGGTTTTCTTTAAAACTTATGTTTAATACTCAATATATTCAGAGATTTTTGAGATTTAATACACTATTGATTTAGCATTTCTTTTAGTTTGATGTGTATGTATGCTCCAATTAGTGTTTCACTTGTTGTCAACCAGGATGAGGATTCGCTTGGGACCAACAATGGTTCTCGAGTGCCGGTCACGTCTAGGGTGTAGGCTCGGATCATGAAAAACTTACAATAATCTTTCTTAAATAAACTTGATATTTGTTGTTTGACTAGCTTAATTAATAGTGTGTTTGCTTGATTCGTTATGCTTACAAGAGGGCAGGGGCGGACCCACTACAAATAATATTAATGACATTATTTAAATAATTGAGCTTCTTGGCTCATTGGTTTGTAGTGCGAATGGAATAATCCGCTTCGGCGCGGCCCGAGTTTGAGCCTCAGTAAGGCCAAATATTTCTTTTGTTTTTGAGACAATTTCAGAGAAAAGATTAATTTTATTTTTTGAGACAATATCAGAAAAAGGATTAATTTTATTTTTGAGACAATTTCAGAGAAAAGATTAGTATTTATAGGGATTCGAACCTCCATCCTCCTATTTATAGTCAAAACCAATTGTACTAGAATATTCAGTACTTAATATTAGCTCCGATGAGACTATAATGAATACATTTGAAAATATGAAAACTCATTAGTAATTTACTTGACCTACGTTTTAAATATTTTTTATTTATATAATGATATTATATAAATTATTTATTATTTATTAATTTTTAAATATCGACACTGCTTACTAAAAATCCTGCGTACGTCACTACAAGAAGAAAAGTATCTTATAATTATATATGTGGTTCAAGATCGGAATATTATGAGCTCAAATTTGGAGTTCCACTATAACCATTTGAATCATCAGTTATCACTGCATTCGAACCTTATTAATTATACCGATTTAGTAGATTTTTTAAAAATATATACAAAGAGCTACTGAACTAAAATGAACTTGTATGTTCTTGATTATATTTATCCCGCTTATAATCAAAATATATATTAATGGGAAAACAAAGTTTTTGATTTAATACCGACTACGTTGAGATGTTTATTTATGAATTAATAATTCTTAGTTACTTTGATCATTGTATTGTTAACCTCAATGAAATTAGAAAATGATATTTCTGAAAAATTGACTTAAATTGCACTGTAAATAACTACAGTAGACAACATCTAATTTGATTCTTAAAATTAATCAAAGTGACAACAAATCATGGATCACTATGGTCTATGCAAGAATATATATAACAAAAGAAAAGGAAATCTGAACATGTAAAGTCTTCTACCAGGATATAAACCACGCAATTTGTACAAATTTGATTCTTCCCTATTCCAATAGGACTACAATAATTTCTTCCCCTAATAATTGCAGTTACATAAATACCATGCATACTTACTACATTAATAAAACTTTGAGAAAAAAGATGTATGATCCAATATATAAATAACATCATAAACAAAGCTCCAGTAGAACTAAAATGAACTTGTATGTTCTTGATTATATTTATC
>JAJOOS010010805.1:0-24600 GCA_029582725.1 Solanum chiquidenum
AGGAAAAAGAATTGGGACGCACTCCCATTGAACCAGAGGTTTTCAAAAAGACTCATGTCAGGAAGAAAGAAAATGAGTCAGATCCGGATGTGTGGGTGGAGGAAAGGGCCGAACGAACTTTTGTAAGTTATTTAATATGAATAATATATATCAATAGTGAATATATTTATGATATGTATATATATTGATGTCAATATTTATATTTAATATGTAGAATGACTTTCATAAGTACGTCGCTGAGAATCTAGATAGTTCGGTTCAATTGACACCTGAACTGTCCACTCAGATTTGGAAAGAAAAAGTGGTAGGGGGGACACACAAGGGTAGATACTATGGTCTAGGCTCTCGTAACGATGTTAGACGCCTTCAGTCAGGCTTAGAAGGTATTGGATCATCACGTCAAGCTGAGGCACTTGACGGTGTTCAGATTGCTTCTATGTCGGATCAAATAGCTAAACTTACAGCGGCACTAGCAGAGTCAGATCGGAAAAGAGTAGCTGAACAACAAAGCATGAGTGAGACTGTTCAGCAAATCAAAGAACAAGTGATGAACCTCGCTCGTCGACCTACTACTTCGGCTCTCGATGACACCGACGACAAGAGTGATGAGGATGATTATGTAGATCTCACTCCCTAGTTTAGATCTCTCGACATTTATGAACTTTTTGAAATTTTAAAACGAATTTCAAAAGACTTTATAAGTCTTTAATTTATGATTTAGATACTTTTGAATGTTATTTTAAGTTTGTTGTTTTATGTTTTGTTTAGATTGTTTATAATTGTGTGTGTTTGATTGGGCTGAATAGTGTAGAATTGAATTGAATTGCATTTGTAGGTGGGCAACAGAAGCTGCGAGCTGCTATTGTAAAAAATATTGCAGAAAAAGCGACGGACAGCGTGGTTTAGTCTATCGCTTTGTTGGGTTTTTAATTTTTTTAAAACCCAGAAAAGCGAAGGACAGCGTGGTTTTGTCTGTCGCTTTTTTGGATTTTTAAAAATAAAATTTCCAGAAAAGCGACGGATTGCGTCGCCCCTTAGAAATTAAAAAAAATTAAAATTAAAATAAAGCGACGCAGTCAGTCGCTTCAAAAAAAATAATAGTAAAAAACCGACTCAGTCCATCGCTAAAAGAGACGCAGTCCGTCTCTAAAAGCGACGCAGTCAGTCGCTTTTTTAAAAACGATGTTGTCCGTCGCTTTTTGAAAAGCGTCGAGCTAAAAAGCGAAGGAAGTGACTGCGTCGCTTTTCCGTCGATTTTGACCAAAAAAGCGACGCAGTCCGTCGCTTTTGGCCATCATTTTTTGACAATTTTTTAGTAGTGTATAGAGTTTCAAATTATTTATGAGTTTTATATGCCTTAATGGTCATATGGAAGTTAAGTGAATTCATGAGAAATTTCTTTAAACACCTTAAGTTCTTTATGAACATCCCCAGTTTTAAATTACCTTTTTAAAGTCGAGTAAGTATTCAGGTCTATTCTACAAGAATATGAGGTTTCATGAGACATTTACATGTTATATGGAAGTGATGACGGGGTTATGAGAACAAGAGTACAAACGGGCCAAGATTGACAACATGACAACGGTAAAGCATATGCATTATGAATCCATGACATGGCATGCTATGCATTCTACTTTCGAGCTATAATCGGGAGGTATGAGGCCTATTGCCTATATCTATACGTATGAGACACCGATGGCCACAAGTTGGCGAATATGATGTCGGTTAGCTATCGGGGAGCACCACCATTGCTAGCATTTTGTTGGGTATGTCATGCATTTGCATCTATATATATACTCACGACGTACGATTACTCGAGCATACCATGCATATTTTATTACTATGAGGTCAGATGTCGTTCACAGAGGCTATTTTGAGTTTCAGTTTCAGGTGTTATCTCTATTACTTTTTGAAAGCAATTATTTATGATTCTACTTTCCGCCTTGCATACCAGTACATTTTATTCGTACTGACGTTCCATTGCCTAGGGACGCTGCATTCGTGCTGCAGGTTAAGATAGAGCTCATGATCTGGCTCTGCAATAGGGGTGTTATCTCAGATGAGGATTAAACTCCATTCTTTCTGAAGTTGTTGGTTGTCTGTAGGTTTTACATATTTGAGTTTTCTATATTGTTGTTGTAATTGTTGGGGCCTTGTCTCAACCAGTCAAGTTGTAGTATTTGTAGAGACTTGTGGACATACTTTGTGGGGTCTTCTCAACTTTCATTTATAGCCTTGCCGTCTTGCTAGTTGTTTATTAGTTAACTGGCCTTGTCGGCCTTTTCATTATGTTGTTGAGATTGTTGTGACCTCGTCGGTCCAGTTATTTTGTTCCAGCAGGTTATTGTAGTGGCCTTGTTGGCCCTTGTTGTATCATTTCCTTTATGTTTCTGTTGGTTCACTCGGTCAAGTGAGGCACCAGGTGCCTGTTGTTGTTATGGCTTGGAAAACTAGTAGGTGAAACTAGAGCCTTACGAGTGTGTTGTTGAGTTTGTTATGGGATTTTATGTTGTAAAATGAGTTCCTGAGCTTAGTTTGAGGGGTTTAAGGGTTAAATGTCAAGGTACGGCCCCCTAAGGACCAGCCAAGGGTCCTTAAGGAGGACCTTAAAGCCTAACCCCCAAAGCTGCCCAAGAACCAAAAATTGTCATATGTGTTATGGGCTACAGATGGAACCTACGCCCCGTAGGTCCATCCACGTCCATGGGAGGGGGCTTCGTGAGTCAAGGGCCAAGATGAAAAGTTGCAGACCCCACCCACGGACCTGCAGGAAGGGGCGTGAGTGGACCCACGGTCCGTGGGTCATGGGCGTGGGTCCAAAACTCAAAAATAGAAACCACCTCCTCTTCAAATAATCCTCTCTCTAGAAACCACCATTGGAGAAGAAGAAGTCAAGGTTTGGAGCTCAAGATTTCATCGTTTCTCTTCAATTTCGTGGAGTTTCTTCAATTGAGGTATGGTAGTTTTCATCTTTGGTTAGTTTCCACCTAAGGAGTCCCTTCAAAACATGATTTCAAAGTTTTCAAAATCCCCCAAAAGTTAGGGTTTCAATCTTAGTCATGGGTTCAATTTCTAAATGTTTTCAAAGGTTGAATTATGATGAATTGTGATTAAATTCATGAATTAATGTTGTTTTAAGATGGAATTTCCCTATGAACCATGATTACCCCAAAATACTAAATTGTGAATTGTGATTTGGGATTGATTGATTATGGAAACATGTGAATATATTAAGTTTATATTGATTTAGTTTATTGAATTACGTCATTATTCATGCCTAAATTGTAGTATTATAGGTGTGTTGGTGACTTGTGATTCATGGCCTTGAAGGGCAAAGTATGAAGGATTGATGTATAATTATGATGCTATGTATATGCTTTGTGATTTCAGTTAAAGTAATGTGATTATGACTATAATGCAATGGTGGTGGTGTTGAAAGGTTATTCTCACATACACACACTCACGAATGAATAATAAATAAAGTTTCTATGATTATGTTGATGATGATGTGTTGATTGAAAGGTTATTCTCAATTATACACTAATGAATGATAATGACATATTGTGAAAAGACTTTCTTACAATATGGGGATTCTTAGTTGAAAGGCTATTCTCATCTTTGAATCTATGAGTTATCTAATGAATGAATGTTGGGTTTGAGATGGATACTTATCCATGAGTTGAGGCGGGGTATCTAGTAACAATCTATTATCTCATAACAATGAACTAAAGTATTGAATGTTAAGTACTCCGTGGAGAATAATGCTAAGCATCGAGAGGATATTGATTGAGATGGATACTCATCCATGAGTTGAGGCGGGGTATCTAGTAACAATCTCTTGAGATGGATGCTCATCCGTGAGTTGAGGTGGGGTATCTAGTAGCAATATCATTATCCCATAACTATGTGCCCACATAGGTTTATAGCTAGTCGGTCCACCTAAGCTAAATGTTAACGGTCATACCTTAGGCAAGTAGGAATCCCTTATTCGGTGTGGGTAACATCGGGATTCCATGAATTGCTCACATGGTCTATGTCGGTTAAGGCTTACCCCCACAAAGAATGATAATGAACTATGGCTTCTCAAGAATGCACTACTTAGTGTGGGTGGTAGTATGAGATGTCATACATGCATTGCACAAGTAGGCATTGAGAGTAGCCATTGTGTGTTTCTTTATGTTATAATGTATTATGATCAAGGATATGAGTTAGGTACTATGGTTACTCAAGAAGTTTTATGAAGTGTGGATGGTAGTATGGGATGTCATTCATGCATTGCACGAGTAAGCTTTGAGAGGCCTATGGTGTGTTTCTCAATGTCATAATGTCTAATGAAATGAATGTGCTTATAATGATGCTAGTGAGAATGTCGACTTAAATGCTTAATGTAATGATGCATGCTTTACTTGAATTGTATTATGAGTTACTTTCCTTGTCATGACTTATGAAATATGGTTGTTCCTTATGCATGAGTATTGTCTAAAGATAAGAAGGAAGAATGGTAAGTTTATCTAAGGTGGCCTCAAAGTGGTACTTAGTAGGATTAGTAGTATGGGATGCTATTGTTACATTGCACAAGTATAACTTAGGGTTACCTAAGGTGATGGTTATAATGTGATGAAATGGATTATATGTTGAATGTGATTGTATATTATGCCTTTTATACTAAAGTTCATGATGTTTCTCAAAATTGGCATATAGCATGGTTTTCAACCAAAATATCTTTTTTAAGCATGGTTTTTGCATGACTATCATACGCAGTACATTTTTGTGTGTTAACCCATATTTCTACATTTTTATAAAAGTGTAGGGTTTGGAGACTTGATGTTCTATTCTTGGAAGATGGGTTTCTAAGGAGCAAAAAGTTGAAGATTTGGTGAGTCCTCATAGTTTTGAGGACGAACCCACTATTTTCTTTATGTCTTTTATTATATGTGTAGAGATTTTGTATGGGCTATGTCCCAAAGTTTTATTCAAAGTGTTGTAGATGGTTTGAGACAAAGTATAGAAAGACTTCCGCTTGCTTTATGAAAATGACTTCGATTGTAAAGAAAAGTTTTAAATTCCGCACTATTTCCCTATGTTCTTATGTTATGAATGCTATGAGGCTTGTATGAGGCTCGTCGGAGTCTTGTACGAGGGGTACCCCTGGGTCGTAACACTTGTGCCTCTCCTAATTTGGGGTGTGACAAATTATTTCCTCCAATTTTAACTTAGTTATTTTATTTTAATTTTTTATTTGTTTAAAATATAATATTTTTCTCCTTTTTAATAACTCTTTAGTTCTTACTTTTTATATGCCCTATTTGAAACCACAAAATTGTAAAACATTTTATTCATTTTATTATGAGTTGTAAAAAATAAAAGAGTGTTGTTCTTATAAAAGAGTAGTAGTCTTTTGACACTATCAAGTTTTTATCAATATTATTGTATTATTTACTCGGGTAACATGTTTACCTCATCTTAATAGTTGGTGTCATTGTTACTCTCTTGCTATTGTTATTTAGCGTGGACATTATCCTGGATATGATTATCATTTTGTCGAACAATATGGTATCAAAGCCATGAAAAATAATAGTTCATTTTATTTTTAGTACCCCTGTCTCACAAGAGAAAATTATGAAAAATAGTGTCTACGAATGAAAGTCATTCTTGACTCTCAAGATGTTTGAGACATTGTTGACAAAAAGTATACAAAACCCGTTAATGAGAAAACTGTCTCCAAATGAAAATTGTCTTGTTAAAGACATGAAAGAAAGATCAACAGGCTCACTCTCATCTATCAATTTTTGAATGATGGCATGTTTGATAAGGTGGCTTATGCAACCACCTCAAAAGAAGCTTGGGAGATTTTACATAATTCTCTCCAAGGAGTTGATAAAGTAAAGAGATAAAACTTCAAACTCTAGGGTTGATTTTGAAGTTTTAAAATTGAAAGAATCCGAATCTATTTTGGATTTTTGTTCTAGATTGATGGTTGTTGTAAATCAACTAAGAAGATACAGAGAGGAAGTAGATGATTTGTGTGTGGTAGACAAGATTCTTTGTTCTTTAACACTTAAATTTGATTATGTGGTGTGTTCTATTGGAGAGTCTAAATTTTTTGACTCTATGACAATAGAGCAATTGGAAGGTTCTTTAAGAGCCCATGAAAAAAAGATTAAAAGAAAAAAATATGTGCCACTAGAGCAACTTCTTAAAACTCAAGCATCTTTCAAAGGATTTGAAAGTGAAATAAGTTACAAAGGAAATGGACAATGGCAAGGCCGTGGCGGTCGTGGAGGCCGTGAAAGAGGAAGAAGTTATATTAACAAATTCAACAATGAAGATAAAAATCACCAGTCATTCATAGGTCGTGGTTGTGATCAACGAGGAGGTAGAGGACGTGGAGCTTATCAAGGTACTAACAAAATAAGATTTGACAAATCTAAAATTGAGTGTTATAAATGTCATAAAAGTGGACATTATTACTCTTGAGAATGTCAGAGTAATGTTGAAGAGAAATCTAATCTAGTTGACTACAACAAAGACGAAGATGAGTCAACATTATTATTGACACTCAAAGAAAAAGATACAGCCGATTGCAATTTATGGTATCTTGACAATGGAGCAAGTAATCATATGTGTGGCCACAAAGACAAGTTTGTGGAGATAAACACAAACTTGAAGTGCTTGTCTTTGTACTCTCACATTGTCTAGTTTCCACGAATTCAAACTACCATTTGACGAACTCTATGAGAATCTAGGATGCCTTTGTCCCATTGCATTGAAATTGTTTCCTCCTTGATAGTTCTATCTATCAAAGTTTCCAACATAATTAACCTCTTCATTTGCTAGTGGCCCTTGTTGACATTCATGAGCAGAATATCCCTTTGCACAATAATCACACATTATTAATTGTGTCATTTGATCCTGGGCTAGAGCCAACTGTTTCACATCATTCGCAATCGATGCAATTTGGGATGCAAAGTAGTGTAAATATCAACTTGGTGCACCCCTGCACTCTTTTTCCTTTCAGAATTCTCTGCAACCTACTAATTATAATCCCTTGCAAGTTCATTAAGGATTTTAATTACTTCTTCGGCTATCTTTTTCATGATCGATCCTCTCATAGCATTGTTTAGTATCCTCTGTGACGTAGCTGATAATCCTTCTATGAAATTTATCAACTACAATCATGACTCAATTCCATTAGGTGGACACTTTCTCAACAATTCCTAGAACCTTTTCCATGCTTTAAACATTGTTTGAGATTCTAGTCAACTGAAATTGTTGATCTCCTTCCTCATTCTAGTTGTTTTTGCTCCTGAGAAATACTTATCAAGAAACTTTGTCGTCATTTCATTCCAGGTGCGGATTGACCCAGAAGGTAAACTTCGTAACCAGATCATAGCATTATTTTTCAGAGTGAAAGGAAATGTCCTTAAGTATATAACATCGTCCGATGCTCCATTATGGTGAAAAGTGTTCATGATTTCATCGAAATCCATTATATGACTGGTTGGATCCTCATTTTACTTCCCTCTGAACACACAACTATTTTGTATTGCTTGAAGAATACTATGCTTGATCTCAAAGTTATTTGACGTAATAGAAGGACATCTCACACTAGACTGCACTCCATTGTAATTTGGCTTAGCATAGTTTCCTAGTAATCTCTTTCCCCTGCCCTGCCATTATTTTGATCCATTTGACTTTCTACTTCAACAGAAGGACGATTGTTTCTTCGGTTAATTAACCCCAGGATGTTCAACATCATCATCAAGCCCTTGTGCCCGATTTAAGTTACCAAAATTGAGTAGGTCATTCAAAGCCATGTTACCGACGTTATTATCACCCATTGTATTATGACTTTGAGACTTTTCTGAACCCTTTTTGCAAGTTCCTTCTTAAGCAGACGTAAAGCTTTTTTCAACTCCGGATTGTATTCGAGAACTTCTTTTGAGGAAGATCGTGTCATAGACAAAAGTTGTTGTTAATTCTTGTTGCCTGCGATAATAGGAACTTGAGATGTAAAAATAATTATTTAAAAAACCTGAATTGATACGCAAAATTCTATTGAAAACTACTTGCTGCCAATCTCCGACTGCTGCGCCAAAATTTGACGAGCGCAAAACACAATATAATTAAGCACTTGCTAGTCAAATATAGTATAGTATAAAGATCGTCTAACAGAGATTGGTTCTAGTAGAAATTCAATATAATTTCTTTCAGTATTATTCAGAAAATCAAATCTTGAGAATTGTGTGGTAAAATCACCATGCTAAAAAATGTAAATTATTAGCACTGATTATCTAACAAACAGTGAAACGGATATCAAAAATTGATTATCAATTAAGGAACTTAGGGATGCAGACAATGCGATGGCATGGTTGCAAAACTTTAGGATATGCTATAGTTCAAGGTTCACAAATAAATACTCTTGCTTCTTACGAATAAATATGTTGATTACTATTTCAATCAATAAGTAAAATATTTCTTTCGAATGAATTTGACTTCCAATAAATTAGTAATGTAAACAAAGTGAACAGATGCACCGGAAAGGCAAGGTCAAGGAAAGTTTCTTGCTAATACGTTCTAACTTCAATCCTTAACAACAAATTCTCAAGCTCTTTCTATTACTTCACGAAGCTATCAATCAAGAATTGGACCATAAGATGAAAAGATAATAATCCAAACACCTTTCTTTCGATTAAAATGCAAAGAATGACTAACTTTTCAATACCAATATGAATTAGGAATTCACGATTCTATACATTCGAACAAAAGCAAAATTCAATATTAGCAACCCTACATCATATTGTCTTTGCCTTGATTAGAATTTACTCCGTAGAAATAAACAAATTTACAAAAATATAGAAAAAACTAGAAGACATTACAAACAACTCTTAATCCCAACTTTCGTTTTGGATTAGAGTGGTGTACCCTTCTTCGTTCTTCCTTCTTCTTTCTTGCTCCTTGTCGTTTTTTCGCTTTTTCCAAGATGCCCTAATCTTTGGGATCAATTTTCCTTATAAAGCATGGGGTCTTCCTCCTTAAAATTTTAAAAATATCATTATTTAACATTATTTCGTCAAGTTTCCGCGCGATCGCACAACGGAAATCACTTTGAGCAGCCGACCGCGCAAGGCTGTCAACTGCCAACTCTCATTCTTTCTTGCCCATACGATTGAAACTTGATGATGCGCGATTGCATGAGTCTTTTAATTCCCATAAAGTGTAATTTTCTATATATTTTGATTCGTTTAGCTCTAATTTTGGGCCTAACTTCATCTTACACATTTAGCAAAGAAATTAGCAATACTTGCACAATATAAGGCCAAAATAACTAAAAATCCTTTCAAATAGACCCAATAACTCAAGACTATTACTCTCATCATAGAGTTCAAGTATGTGAAATCTCATGATCAAGTTGCGGATATCTTTACAAAGCCTCTCAAATTTGAAGATTTTCAGAGATTGAGATCAAGCCTTGGAGTAAAGAAGAAAAATCAAAATTAAGGGAGAGATTTGTCGGAACAAAGCTTGACAGCAACTAATTTGGCAGTCACACTTGTGGAAATTACTAGTCACAAATGTGAAAAATTGACAACCACATTTGTGGAAGTTGGTAGCCAAGTTTTGATGGAGTTTGACACCAAACTTTGTGAAAATTGGTTGTCACATTTGTTTCACTAATGATGTAATCAAGAGGTTCAAAACTCTATAAATGTAGTAGTAATTGAAGATTTGAAGACACGCCAAAAATAGAAAAAGCAATAGAGAGTAGAGAGAGTAATCCACAAGCTATTTCTTAGTTTGTGAGAAAATAGTGTGAAAGTAATATTATTATGAGTTGTAAGAAATAAAAGAGTTCTTCTTATTAAAGAATAGTAGTCTTTGACACTATCAAGTTTTCATCAATATAATTGTATTTTACTTATTCGGATATCATATTTAACACATCTTAATATTTGATGTCGACGTTACTCTATTGCTATTACTATTTAGCGTGGACATTATCCTGAATGTGATTATCATTTTTTTAAAAAAAATTAATATAAGTTCATAAGACTAAATTTTTATTCAGCTTGAGTAAATTATTAAGTGAGAAAAATAAATTTAAAAAATAGAGTATATGTTTATTACTTTCGAAATAATTTGGCTTTCAGGGATATCGGATTATTACATACATTATTATATACCATTAATTACCCAAAAAGACCATTCGGTCATCGTAATTGCCAAAAAGAAAAAAAAATCAAAATGTCAATATTTTGACATTTAATAGGACTCCTTAGCCACACTTTCAATATTTTATTTAAAATGTCAATATTTTAGTTTGTTATGTATTTGATTTATTGATTTATGTATTTTTTTATTTGTTTGATTTGCAAGAATATAATTATTGTATACCAATAAATTTTACATTTTATTTGCTCACTTTACCATTCAAATTAAAATTGGTATTTTACTGTCATAGTGAAAACTACAAATCTACAAATTGTATCCTGGTGATCAAAATTGTATTACATAATTGTCAAATATATTTTTCTTTTATTTGTATTACAAAAATATTACACTGATTATATCCCAATATAATCTAATCATTACATATAAATATGATCTATGAAAGGAAACAAGATTCTGGTAAAAAATAGCATACATAGTGAAAATAATACAATCTGTTGAGGAAAAATACAATATTCTAAAAAAAAAAGCATACATAGTGAAAACAATACAATATATTGAGGAAGGATACAATATTCTAAATAAAAATATACAAATTGGTTGTGAAAAAAATAAGATACATCTATGCTTAAGAAATACAAATCAATTTGACATACCTATTTGAACGACTACAAACTAAAAAAAGAAATACAATGTTCTTGATAAAAATACAAATGTTGAGTAAAAGAAAAATAATTGACAAACAAAAATTAATATGAATAGAGTTCTGATATGAATACAATTTGCAACCTTCTTCTCCTTTGACTCTCTCTTTCTTCTTCTTCTTCGTCTGCTATATTCTTTTTCTTTCTTTTTTTCACCAAATTCAAATCCGAATCCGTATTCACTTGTGCATATATAAGTAACCATATAAGCAAAATTCAAAAAATATTAAATATAAATGTATAAAAAATCAAACAATATATGGTGTATGAATGCTAATGTAGATTACTACAATCTATAAAATCTCAAATATGAAAACGAAATCACAAAAAAATAAAATAGAACAATAGTGTTTAAAAGACGAAAAAATTTGCAATACATAAAAGAGGGAAATCTCATAAAATACTTGGTGAATATGAAAACAACCTCACGTAAAAATCAAACAATATTGTTTAAAAGACGAAAATCTGAAATACAAAATACTTGGTGAATATAAAAATAAAATCACAAGAAATCTCACAAAATACTTGTTGACTTCGAATTTATCTTTATCAATGGGTGAAAAATCATTTGAATTAATTGTGAGATTTCTTGAACAAAGTGTAAAAAATTTGAAGAGTTGATTTTCTTGAACGAGATAACAATGGTGAAAAAGGGAAGAGAGAGAAATGAGCAATTATGGGTAAAACCTAGAAAGAGGGGTAAGTGGGTAATGGGAGTATTTAGAGCAACTTACAAAAATGATTATAGTTGTAGGGTTATTGAAGTTCAATAGTTATAAGTATGTTATTTATAAAAAATGACTACATTTTATGTCTTAATCTTGTTGTATATTTGTATTTTTTGTTTATTTATTTATTTATACAATGATACAATTATAATTACAATGCACTAAATAAGGTAATCTCTTGTTATTAAACAAAATTTAAATAAATTGGACAATCTAGAATTAAGAAAATGGAAAATAATACAATGTGAGTATCAAAGTATATAAATATTTGACTGTATAAAAAATTGAAATGCCAACAAAACTCAATCTTTTTTGCTCATGTTTACTATTTTTTTACAAATATATATATACATACATACAATTGATAACTCAAGTTTTTGTTTATACAAAAATAATGTAATTATGTATCAAAATATACTTGTATTACTTGATCAACCTTTCAACTTGTGTTAATATTTCAATACATTGGAACAATCCAAAAAAATGACAAGTGGATATAATGCAATACAAGTATCCAAATATATAAGTATTTCACTATAAAAAAAGAAGAAGGAAAATCAGACAATCCTCAAACTCTTTTTGCTCACGTTCATGAATTAACTCATCAACCTTTCAACAAGATGTATACAAATACAAATTTCATATAAACGAGAAAAAATGCAAATAGAAGATATTTGATGAAGATATGTCACAAAAATTGCTCATGAAAATCAAGTAAAGAATTGTGAATTGGAAAAAATTTGGAGAAAAAATTGTTGATTTGGTGATATTGAAAGAGAAAATAGCAAAGAGGGTAAACATGGAGAGTAAAGCACCGTAAAACAGGTTTGACTGGTATTAATTAGGCATGTAAAATTATCTTTGCTATTTAATGAATATTTATATGCATATATAATCTTTTAAAAAAAAAATAGATTATGACTGTAATATTAAATTTGCTATTTAACATTTAATTATATCCATAAAACGTAAAAAGAATGAACTATAGTCATTTACCTTAAATATATATTGATGTTTGCTGTATTGTGTAGTTTATCCTATTTATTTTATTTTATTTTTTACGTGATAATGGAGTAAAAAAATGGTCCAATTTGGGCATGATTTGAGAAATAAAAGGAAAGGAAATTAATTATATTAGGATACAATTTATTTTTTAAAATATTGACATATTGATATTTTTAATAATTATTTTAAAGTGTAGATATTTTTAATAATTATGTTAGTAATTGTGACTAGTTTAATAATTTTCCCAAAAAAAAATAGCCAAATCTTTTTTAGACCTTCATCGACTTCGTCCTTGTTCTTTCTCCTCTTTTTTCTTTCATTTTCTTCTTCTTCATCTTTTTTTTTAAATTGATGTATCGTGGACGTAAATCATTTCAAGTGAATTACTTTTTTTATTTAAAATATCAAGAAGATTTTATATTTAAAGTTTGAGACTGTATAGAGGTGATTTTGAGTTGATCGAGATTGGACAGTTAATGTATATTTTATGTATAATCAGTGTATACTTCATAAATAGTTAAGCTATCTTTAACCTTTTGAGTATATATTATAATGTAGAGTATAGTCAGCGTATAGCTCATGTATAACTAAGTTACATTGTATAATTCGTATATATTTTTATGACTTTTCACAAGCTATATTATATAATCGAGTATGTACTTTTACTATTTTTTTATGTAAATAAAAACAGGATTATATTTATCATAAACTAATACTCTATATATATATATGGGCAAAAGGGAGTATATCTTACCCTAAAGATTTTGTGGGGAATTTGTATAATTAGGGCGAGTCACCTCCCGATTGTAAAACAAAGTGCAACGTGTCAAACATAAAAGTAAAGGAACAAAAAAAACTGTTATCTCGCCGCTCGCCGTGTGCATATCCTGAAAAAACTATACAATTTATTATCAGTACTGAGAAATGTTAAAATGGATTTTGGCGGATCTGTAGCGGAATCACAACACAGGCATGAACATCAATTATATATATTCAAACCCAAAATCTCTGCAAATTTCTCTGTATTTATTTATATATTTAGTTCCATTTTTAGAAACACTAATTCGGTTCTGTTTTGTCGTTAAATTTTGTGATTAAATTACATACAAACAAGTGGTACGTAATACTTAGTAGCGTAAGGCAGGTATAGTGTGAAATTATTTACATTTTCATTACGAGGTTTTTTTTTACTGTAAATGAAAATGGTGGAAAATAGATTGGCGTTAGCCCCTGAACATTTTTTTCAGTGGGAAGATAGTGTTTTTTAAGTAGTGCGTGAAATCCATGCCAGGATTGAGCATAGTTGTCTTTAAAAAAGAAGCACGATACACAAAGCATCCCGTGTTAGCGGATCTACCCCCAAGTTACAATTTTGAATTCTTGCCGGAGCTGAAAGAAGGATCCTTTAGGATATTTTGATGTTTTCACAGAACTGATATTGTTTGCAGTCAGTTCTGTTTCAAACTCAAAGAATATCTGAAATATATGCAAACCTTTTACTTGCTTCTAGCATTCTACTTTCATAGCAGTAGATTACCAGGCTTTATGGAAGTCTATCGTAGATTAAGCGATAGCCATTCCAAGCTAATTGCATTGTTGTTTTTCAGGTTTGGTATAAGTTTTAGAGAGAATTGCAACAGAGATCATGTGGCATGGCATCATTTTACTTCTCTTTCGATGTGAATATTTATAGAGATCTCCACGAGCCTGCTCTCGTAATTGGGGGATGCTTTGTCTTGGTAGCATTGATCCTCTCGCTTCTCTTAATTTTTCAGCATCTCAGATACTATACTAATCCATCCGTGAGTACTCAATTTAGGTATACATGGAGTACTCTTTATTCTTATTTCTTAGAATGTAGGATCTAAATTTGCGTTTGCTTATCAGGAACAAAAATGGATCGTGGGGGTCATTTTCATGGTTCCTGTCTATGCAACTGAATCAGTAAGGATATAAACCAGTGTCTGATTTCTGAATTGTTAATTAGATATAATATTATAACGTCTTGCTGCATCTTTCACTATTTCACGAGATACACTATCTTTAAATGCAATATACATGTTTAAACTGATAGACTAAAGCAACTGCATAAACTAATCTTTTTTTAACTTAAAGCTGATGCAAAGTTTGTAAATAAGTAACTTAAATGAATTGGTTCTCGTCTTTTACAGATTTTATCCTTGTGGAACCCAAAACTTTCCCTTGCCTGCGACATATTGAGGAACTGTTATGAAGCATTTGCACTCTATTCTTTTGGAAGTTACTTGATCGCTTGCCTTGGTAAGTATGATCTCTATTTCCAATGGTGTTGCAAAAATACGAAAGATATCTCAAGAACTTCCTATTAGTCTTGTATAACCAGATAACAGTGAATCAAAGTACCTGAAATGTTTTGATATGTTAACCGTGGCAATAGTCAACCTTTCCCTTGGTACCTTAGACGGAAAAAGAGTTTCTCTAACTTAGCATGTTAATGGACTGTATTTGTGGGGTCTACTACATGCAGTCCTTGAAAAAATTTACCAGGGTATAACTTGCATGATATGGATTTGTGGCAGGGGGTGAGCGACAGGTTGTTGAACTGCTCGAAGATGAATCAAGGAAACAAATCAGCCAGTCATTGCTAGGAGGAGAGGAGAAACCCGTGACACAAAAAAGGACGTTGTATAACTTCATTTTCCACCCATATGTCGTGGGGAAGCACTTGTTCACTATAGAAAAATTTGGTCTTGTACAATATGTATGTCAAAGGGGAAGAAAGTTCCATAGTTACGTTGCTGTACTCGGTATCTTCATACTAATGTCATTGTGTTCCGCAGATGATTTTGAAGACGGTCAGTGCATTCCTAGCTCTTATTTTGGAGATTTTTGGGGTATATGGTGATGGAAAGTTTAACTGGCACTATGGGTATGCCTTTTTCTCCATCTAAATTTTACGTATCGTATAAATTGTGAAGTGTGAGAAACAACTACACACATTAAGCACCACATTTAGCTGTGTAATTTAAACACCATTAGTGTCATCACAGCTACATTTATCTAAATTCCGAAGGATCCTTCTTCAAAATGAAATCTCTTGACTGCCAATAGTTGATTAGCTAACTCATGTATAATTCTGTATTGCACTCGTTTATATCAAAGTTAATGATAGGGGATTTAATGTGCATTTTTCTTTTTCTTTTTTTCAGATAATAAGGATATGATGAACAATTGATCATCAAAGCATTCTTCTTTCCTTTTTCATGTAGTTTAATGGTCATAATCGTTCATTCTAGCTTTGAGATGTATATTTCGGAATCCCTTTATGACACTCCTCATTTAGCATTCAAGTCCTTGTATCAGGATGAAGGTGGACCAAAGATCTCTTTTCCTCACATCCACTTTCTCCTGGAACCAGAACCTTGATTAGCAGCAGCAGGAGCTAGCCTGTTTTCAGCATTTTAAAGAAAGTGAAATGATAGTTGGTAGTGAAAAATGCATTGTGTAAGATAGAGAATGATATGACAGTGGATAAGTCGAAACTCGGTGTTGTTTACAATTGAAGAGGTCACAATTGTAAACTACCAATCGAAACTCACTCTGAGAGATTGCAATTGTGACCTCTTCAACTGCAGACCTTTGACAAATTTATTATCAATTGGTAGTTTACAATGAATCAACTGCAGACCTTTGACAAGCTCAATTTTTTTCTGTTATAGGACTTTGATACATGTTTATTAAGGACATGACTCTAGATTGGAAGGTTTGGAGGTCAAAGATTAGGTAGTAGGTTCGTAGGTGGCCAAGTGTTGTCGTATTGTGTGGGAGAGGCAAGGGGCTAGCTTCATCTCCTCTACTCCTTGTTGTAGTAGTATTTAGTAGTCGTGTAATTTCTTGTTTTACAATGTCTTACTGTCTGTTGCTTTATTTGTCTTAGATCTTGCTATTTTGCTGTTATATTTTCTTGCAACCCTACTTCGGTAACTTCACTTTTGATCCAAGGATCTGTCGGAAATAACCTCCCTACCCTGCAAAGGTAGGATAAGGTCTGCATACATCCTACTCTTCCCAGACGCCACATGTTGGACTACACTGGTTATGTTGCTGTTATTGTTGTTGTATAGGATGACACTGATATATCACTCTTGTCTGCTTATTGCTCCTTGCAGATATCCCTATATCACTGTGGTACTAAACTTCAGCCAGATGTGGGCATTATATTGTCTTGTCCAATTTTATAATGTGACTCACCATAAACTCCAGTCGATAAAACCACTAGCAAAATTCATTAGCTTCAAGGCCATTGTTTTTGCAACATGGTGGCAAGGGGTGGGTATCGCCTTGTTGTGTTCTTTAAGGGTGCTCCCAAAGGAACGAAAGTTCCAGACTGGATTGCAAGATTTTCTGATCTGCATAGAGGTAGGTATTCTTTGCTTTTTAATTCCATGGAAATGCTCCGAGTTCTATAGTCAGTGAAAGCTATTATATCTGCTACATCAAATCATCTTCATGTACTGAATGAAATTCGAACATGTCGGGGACATATTGTTTGGTAAATTGGGCAAAGAAATATTGATTATCTGATGGTCAAAGAACAGTTAACAAATAAACTTGGCCCAGGTCTTATGGTTTAAAAGTTCTTTAGATGTGAAGGGCTACTGAATCTAAGGTCTTTTCTGTTGGATATTAGCAATATCATTTTTTCACACAGAAGCTTTGAAGTGTTTTCCATCTTGAAAAATCATGCTTTTTGATTTTCTTCCTTCTGATTTTGTACCTTAATAGGTTGATTGAACTGGCACAATTATCCGCATTGTGAATCGCATTTAATACAAGGAAATTGTTATAAAAATATGATATGCTCAAAGTAAGACTGGAAATGCAATTTGGAAACTGATTCTATGCTAAAATTTTCATGAAGCACAATCTAAGAAAGTGGAATTATGCAGAGTGGATGATTTTATTGGACAAATGTTATTCATAAACACTTCTGGGAAATATGTTGTCATACTGATATCGAAACTTTGGTGATATCAAACACATGGTGTCTAGTTCTCCACTTTATTAGTTCAGTAAAAACTTTCCATTTAAAAATAGTATTACGTATCGGCCCTGAGATATTTAACTCTCATTTCTGCAGATGGCTATTGCAGCTATTGCTCATGTTTTTGTCTTCTCCTCGAAACCGTATCACTATGTGCCAACATCTGTATATGAAGAGTTTACTGCCCAAGAGGCTGAAACAACTCTAAATATAGAAGATGGAGAGAAATCGGCCGTTGTTGAAAAGATAGAAACTAAGGTTGAGGTTCCAGGGACAAGTGTCAGAGAAAGTGTTCAGGACATTGTTGTTGAAGGAGGTCAAAAAGTAAGGCCTTTACTGTTTTGGTTTTTTACCCCGCCACCTCTTTGCTCTCTTGGTGACTCGAACTCACTACTTTAAGGTTGGAGGTCGAGGGTGCTTACCACCCCTCTTGTCTAAAAGTAAGATCTTTTCAGCACTTGCTCATTTGTTCTTGAAGTATCATATCTAATAGCAGCAACATATACTAAAACCAATGAAACAGGTTGTGAAGGATGTAGTTTTAACCATAAATCAGGCGATGGGGCCAGTAGAGAAGGGTATGACAAAGATCCAAGAAACATTCCACCAAACATCAGTCGATGACGAGAAAGAAGAAAAACAAGAGACAGAAATTATGATTGAAGAACAAGAAAAGAATTCATCAGGCGACAACAGATATAAACGAGAGACGGAGATTAAGATTGAGGAACAAGAACATAAACTATCAAGAGACAACAGATCTCAGGTGTCTCTATCGCGAGATAAAGCAAGTTGATAGACAAAAGATTGTCAATTCAGGTATTTAAATCATCATGTTCTTACTTAGCAGGACTTGTAGATAACAGTTCTTTTTAGGGGACCCTTTTGTAGAGTGCACATAGTGAGATTCATTATCATGTTTCATAGAGTAAATTGCTCAACTTGATAAATTTATCTCCTCAAGTTACTTTTCTTTGTTTTATAGCAATAAAATTACTTTACGATTCATTATTTGTTGCTTTAAAATTCACCATCGCCCAAAATTTACATAAAACCAATGGAAAATCCATTTGATCTCTGTGTAATGGTTTTTACTTGTGTAAAAGGCAGGCAGCACCTATCGCCTTTTACATCGTTGTATGGATTCTTTAAATTGCGATGAATATAGAGTTATAAAGATCTCTCTTCTACTATATTTTCAAAAGAAATGCATCACTTTATTTGCACTCTATTGTATGAGACGTTATCTTTGGTAGCAGTGAATTTCACCTAAAGCTAATTTAAATGGCAGAAAGATTAACCACTCAATTGTTAATAGATTTTGCAATTGAAGTTGACACAACTAAAACTAGTAGTACGTATAGAGAGAAGCAAATGAATATTTAAAGGGGGTGTTTTGGTGGTTTTATGTAAGTTATCCGAGAGTGTGACCGTTAAAAAAAATAAAAATTGTTATGTGATTTTATCGTTATAATCAAGAGAAGAGACTTTAGTAGATAAATTCATCAGAGTGAATGACCATGTGAGAAATATAATTTATTTTTACGATTGTGCTTTTTCAGTATTATATTACTAGTAGAATTTAGGTTTTAATAGATGATTAACAAAATTTCGTCGATAAAATTTGACTAGTTCAGTTGTTCAATAAGTAGGCGTTTAGACATGCATTTAATTGAAATTTGAAAAGAAAAGTGTTTTTAAGTTAAAGTCGAAGTTAATTAATAATATTTGTAGTTAGAAATTATATTTGGGCAAGCATTAACAATGTCTTGGAATATACACAAATGACTGCATATTCCCCTCTTTCTTTCTTTTTTTAAGGGAAAATGGTCAAAATTATTCCTCAACTTTATTTTATTGGTTGACTTTATTTCTGTCATTAAAAACAAGTTATTTTTATCCCTGCCGTCAATAAACTTAACAAATATACCCTTCCTTGGATGGAAAACCCCAAATCAATTAAAATTACCTAATTTTACTTAAATTACTCAATTTTAATCCAATCCGACCCACTTAATAATATAACTCATTTCTTTTATCCAAATCAACTTTATTTTCCCCTCACCACCCCCAATACCACTACCCTCTCCGAGATCTACTTCACCACCACCGCCGAAAACACCACCTCTCCCATTACTCTACCTCCTCCAAGTCAGCAGCCCTATCAAGAGTCAATTTCTTGCTTTCTAAGACCAAATCCCTTCTGGGTTTTCAGCAAAAGTTAATTAGTGTCGTCTAATTTTTCCATGAAATCAATTAATTAGTGCTTTCACTATTCACATTGCAGATTTGTTCCACCCGAGGACTTAAATCTTGCTTTACTTACCCTTGACTTGGAGTTCGTGAAAAAAGGGACCAAAGAGGAGCAAGTAAACATGTCCTGTGTTTTTGTGTCTCGGCGCAAGTTTTTTATATCCAACAATGTCTAGTGTTTTATGCAATGACTTTGAAAGATTTAAATTCTTCTTGTCTGAGTAGTTAAAAGTGGAAAAAAAAGAAGCAAAAAAGCTCCAAAGGTTGTTGGAGCATCAAGTGCAAAGCGCGATTTAAGCGTGGGCTTTATGGAAATAAAAAAAAGCCAAGTGAAAAAATAAAAAATATGAATGTAATGCAAGAAAATTTACTTGCTTTTGCTGGGAAACCCAATAAAATTACAATTTTGATTATGTTAACTTTTGCTGGAAATCCAGAAGGAATTTGGTCTTAGAAAGCAAGAAATTTACTCTTGATAGGGATGTTGACTTGGAGGAGGTAGAGTAGAGGTGGTGGTTTCGACGGTGGTGGTGAAGGAGATCTCGGAGAGGGTGGTGGCTTTGATGGTGGTGGTGAAAACAAAGTTGATTTAAGTAAAAGAAATGGGTTATATTATTAAGTTGATCGGGTCGGATTAAAATTGTGTAATTTAAGTAAAATAGGATAATTTTAATTAATTTGGGGCTTTTCATCTAAAGAGGGGTATATTTGTTAAGTTTATTGACGTCAGGGGTAAAAATAACTTGTTTTTAACGGCAGGGATAAAGTCATCCAATAAAACAAAGTTGAGGGATAATTTTGACCCTTTTCCCTTTCTTTTTTTAAAAAGCAGAAGTTATCCAACCTTTTATAACGAATCGTTTGCCTGCAATAACTTTAGGAGATCTAAGAATACTTGATCGTAACTGTCAAATATTCTCTTTTATCAGGAAAAAAACATATTTGTGTTTGACCAATTATTTGAGAAATACTTTTATTCATTATTGAATAAATAGATTGTATTTGACTTGTCTTTTTTAAAATACTAATGAATGTCAAATTACAAGAACAAGCATAAAAGTATTTAAAAAATAGTCCTTTCTACAATACATCCACTTTCGAAGCGCTCTTAAGCTCGACACAAGAAGTGGGAATTTTTTTTATCATGGTAGAGGCCCAACCAACCAAAGTTGGGTGAGGCTCCACCCATTTTTTGACACGTGGATTATGACCATTTCTTAAAATAAAGGCTGGAAAAAAAAATCAAAAGTAAATAGTGGGGTCTACAATATTAAATGTCCACCTAAATCTAAGAGAGAGAAGATGAAGAAGGTTCTGGGTTTGTTTTCCTCTTCTTCAAATAAAAAATATATAATCTAAGTTCTCATATTTTCTATATATCATTTATAAAATATATTACTTTTTAAAAAAAAAAACATTTTATGAAATTAAGACACGAGATTTTAAAATATTAATTTTTTGTAGTTTCACTTTCTTCAATTCCTTAAAAAAATTTCAAAAAAATAAATTTAAATATTTCGACACACCAACGTTGGTTTTTCCTCAAATAAATGATGGCGCAAAAGATGATATTGTTTCTCGATTAACTCAAGGTTTTGAGTATGAAAAATTCTTGATAAGCAGTATATCACTTCGAACAAAGCTCTACACAATGCAAATCTTAAATTGTCGCATTTTAATTCATATACCGAATTTTAAATAAAAAAATAAAAAAACATCATACAAAAATAAAATAAAATTATGTTAAGAGTTAACAAGTAGTAGAAAAAAATGCAAGAAAGTGTTTTGAAGAAAGAAAGAAAAAGTAAAAAAAAAAAAGGTTAAAAATAGATGAGAAAAGGAAATGAAAGAAAGTGACATGTGGTCTCATAACATACATTTGGCAGTCAAACAACCCCTCACACAACTGACAATACTTGCACCTCGCGCAGGATAAAAAAAAATCAGAAATGGGGACTAGGCACCCACTTTGGCCCTTGCAAGCACAATGATAACATAACTATCACTAATCAACTTCGAAACTTGTATTGACCTGCAGCTACTTGATACTCCCTACATTTTATATTAATTTAATTATTGATACATTTTTTATTTTTCAAATTAACTTAATTGTTTAATTTTCAAGACTATTTTTAGAATGTTTTTCTAATTTTATCCTTTATTAGTTAATAGTTACTATTGGAATTAGTTATTTTAATCATAATTTTGATAATAATTAATAAGGATAAAAATGAAAAGTTAAGCCTAATTTATGTATTAATCTTTTTTTTAAAAGGATGTGAAACGCCTCAACAATTTAATTAATATGAAATGAAAGGAGCAATACTCAAGTGCAATCTAGTGTAGGCTTTTAACAGGATCTATACTAGCCTTTATGTAAGTTTATCCCAAAGATTTTTCCCTATAAATAAATCATTGCATATGAGTGAAAAACATCTCACTTTTTTCACTTGTAACTGGGGCTGGGCGTTCGGTCGGTTCGGTTCGGTTTTTAAATTTCGATTTGGTTTTTCGATTTTCAATTTGGCCAAATGTGAAACCAAACCAAATTGAAATAAATTCGGTTTGGTTCGGTTATTATAATTTCGGTTCGATTTATTTCAGTTTGATTTTCGATTTAACCAAATTTAATTAACAGTGGCCTGTGGCATATGGATAATTTTAGTAAATTGAAAAAAAAAGCTTCAGAAATGCAGGAATTGAAAAAAAAAGGCTTCAGAACAAGTGCAGACTTCAGAAGTGCAGGTATTTAAAATTGTCATATTCTTTTGCATATTCTCATCTCTGCAGTTACTCAACAAGTGCATATTCCCATCTCTTGTGAGCACAACTCAACAAGTGCAGGACACAACTCACAAGTCTGTCACAACTCACAACTTTTGTGAGCACAACAAGTGCATATTCTCATCTCTTTACAAGCAGGTCACAAGTCACAACTCACAAGCCTTTTACTTTCACAAGTCACAGAAAAGCAGAAATGGAAAGCAGTTTGACCAATGTTGCTGCAGCCTGCAAGCATTTATTGCCTAGGAGCAGACAAATTTCAACAAACATTTAACTTGCAACTTACAATATCATTGACTAAAATATTCAAACAAAACTGATAATTCTTGTCCAAGAAGTCCAAGCAGTCCAGCAGGCAGCAACATTAACAAACTAGTCGAGAATAAAATAAAAAGATTATCAAGAGTCAAGACAACAACACTAGAAAATTCAACAAACTTGTGCCCAGCCCTAAAATATAGTTAGTTACAAACTAAAATCCAGTTGCCAGTAGGCAACATTGCAATTTGCAGCAACCAAAAGATTTAGAAAACTAACAAAATATTGTTATGCAACCTGCCAACCTCCAGTGCAACAACTCCCAAGTTCCAAGTTCCAATAGATAGCAACCAAGAAAATAACAAAACATTGATGTGCCTGTGAGAAAATAGAACTCTTTAGACAAATGATCTACATTTCATAATAAAATATATAAAACTATCAAGCAAGTTGTGTGAATAAGTTCTTTACTTACCCATTACCACGCTTCACTAGTTGATAGTTGAATTTACAAGTTGCAACTATATATCAATAATACAAGATTCAGTCCCACTACATGCAAAATCTTAAAAAATATGAAAGAATTTGTTAGTTGTTAAGAAACACTAGTAAGAAAATTAATACAAATATCAAATTCTTACCAAGTTCAAGTTGCTCAAGATACTCTAAATCTTCCTCAATATTGATTGGAAAAGGCTCACTTCTAAGCCAATCTTGAACACAAATAAGAGATTGCACAAGTTTAGGAGTTAATGAACTCCTAAAGGGATCAAGAACATGACCTCCTATGCTGAATGCACATCTGATGCGACACTTGAAATGGGAATGTCTAACACATCACGAACCATCTCCGCGAGAATAGAAAATCTCGGCTCATTAAATTTCCACCACATTAATATATCAAATTCATCACTATCTGACTCAATATCTTCAGTAAGATATCTTTCCAATTCTGATTTACTACCTGAACTTCCACTAACTTCTTTATGCTTCTCAAATTGTTGTTTCGTTTTCATTCTTCCTCTATTTACAAAGTTGTCACAACCACTCACACTAGATATACTTGATGAGTTGTTAGATGAAGTGGGTGAAGATGATACATGTGAAGAGCTTTTTAGGATTTCTTAACATAATAATCAAACAAGTTTTTCATGTATTTTTTCACTTCTGAACATAGCTTGTCCCCTACTTCTTTTCCAAACATATCCACAATTGCAAATGGAACATAATCAAGCTTGTTACGGGGATCCAACACGGATGAAATAAAGATCATCTTGTTCATTTTATGTGGTTCACCCCAATACTTTTTGAACTTTTAATTCATACTTTTTGAACTTTTCATTCATACTTTTTGCCATTTCTTTCAAATTACCATCTTCATTTTCCATCATCTCTTTCAAAATAAGATTAAGTTCAGCAATTTCAACAAAATGTGTATTGCTAGTGACATAATTAGAACCAGAGACCTTCAAAGTAAGTACATAAAAAGTTTCAAGAAATTTCACCATAGACCTCACATTTTTCCAGTCAGCACTTGTTAGAATATCACTTGTAAGAATATTTGCACTAGTTCCATCTTCATCACTAGTTCTATCTTCATCTTCAGAAGAAACAGAACCAAAGGTACGAAGATGATTCAAGTATCCAATATCATAAAAACTATATCTTTCAAATG
>JAJOOS010010806.1:0-48394 GCA_029582725.1 Solanum chiquidenum
AAACTTTCTCATTTATTGAAGCATAATTAATGAATAAATTAATAAGAAAAATATAAATTTGACAAAGAAGGGTATAGTTGTCAAAAAATAAATCAGTTTATAGTGTGAACATGTATTTGGGCTATTATGGCCAAATTATGGCCAAATTTTCTGGCAAAAAGGATTTTTCCTAAACTTTAATTGGGAAGTTAAAAAGTAAGGAAAAAGTAAAATCATATTTATCCATTTAATACAATGATTATCATCCCCCAAAAAATAGGCACAAAATCCCAAAAAGATGATAAACTAAAATAAAAAATAAATAAATAATTAAAATCGAAAGTTAATTTAATTTGCTATGTTTGTCATTTAGAAACTTCGTTTGTAATTAAATAGAAGTATGTGTATATATTATTAATTAAAGTCTTAAATAGTATACTTTTGTAATTTTCACTTTTCCATAATTCGAGGGTCGTTAGTGGTTTATTTCTCGAACATATGAGACTACATCTTGATCTCTTGATGAATATCCCATGAATTTATAGAATTTTCGAGATGTCTTTTTAAGGGAATATAGTATCATTTATATAAGCATGAACTAGAGTTTAGGGTTGATAGCCTCCAAGAACCTTAACTAGAATTGAACATATCTTGTAGAATCCAAATTAAAATTGGACACGTTTTGTACAGTCCCACAAAATTTCAATGTCTACAAATGTCCCACAAAATTTCAATGTCTACAAATGTCCCACAAAAAATTTCAATGTCTACAAATGTCCCACAAAATTTCAATGTCTACAAATGTCCCACAAAATTTCAATGTCTACAAATGTCCCCTGTTTCAAGACTTGTCGGAGGGTAGACTTGATGAAACTCAAAGATGAAACTCAAAGATGAAGCTTGAAGTACGCATTCTTCCACCTTTAAGGTTTTGTGGCTTCAAATATGCAGATTTGATTTGTGAGAGAAGAAATGAATGACAAATTTGGTCTCACTATGCGTGCCAATTTGTTTGCAACAAATTTCAAAGGTGATAGAAAATAAATTGCAATCACAAATAAAATATGAAGAAACATGAATATTATTGATAAACATTGTGGGTACAAATATGTTCCTCCCTTGATTCTTCTCTCTCTTAGTAACGTTTTTCTCAAACTAGGATGATTTGGATTTGATCTCTATATGAGTATTCAATGAAATTGTGAAATATTCGAGATGTCTTTTCTAGGGAATATAGTACTCTTTATATAGGCATGAAATAGGGTTTGAGGTTAAGTAGCTCTAAGAATCCTAAGATGAATTGAATAGATCTTATAGAATCCCACAAAATTTTAATATCTACACACATGTTTTGTTTGATTGGAACACAAATATCTGAAATTGATAACTATTTTGTCTTATCTAACATTAGATAACCTATCAAGTATCAATTGATCACACTTCTTGATAAAAGTAAATGAAATATTTTATCGAATGTGCTACTAGAACTTGTGTTGCCATCAATAGATTGAAAAGCTCCAGGAAAATCCACCCTCTCTTCCCAGAAAAAGGGAAAAAAACAAAGAAGGAACCAAATGCAAAGAAGTCAAAGTTCATCGATAATTTTGACCATGAGGAGAAAAACAGAAAAATGTGTGGTAATTTCCCTACGGGCACAACAAGGAGCATAACTGAATACAAATTGTAGAATGATTTTTTAGATTTCGTTTTTTTAAAAAAAAAAAAAAACTACTCATTTTTAGTATATTACAATATTTCACTTTTTTTTTAAAATTGAGTCCCCAAGTCATTACTTTATTGACCTCAGAATCAAGATGATCCTAATTACACATTATAAAAAAAAATTAATTTGTTGGTGATCTAGTTATAGTAGAATTATATTCAACCTCTATGGGTGTAATGTTTTCATGTCCATGAAAACTATCATGATAGAGGGGCTGAGTTTTAGTTGTCATGCTTATATGATTTGATTCTCATTACCTGAACAAAATTTGGTACTTTGATGTTACAAGTATACAATACATATTTAATAAATTTTTATCATCGAAAGAAAACACAACTTTGTAGTTCCACTTAGAAGGCTCATCCATCCACTGATGCCAAAATCCTAATAGTTTAGACCTAAGAGAACTCGGTAAATGAGGCCTTTCCAAAAGTGATTAAAGTTAACTTCAGATGATTGCCCTACAACCTTGTGTATGGAAAAGTTAACAATAGATAAATAGACATCTCCGAGACTAACTCATGTTGTACAACAGAAATGCTAAATGAATCCACGGAAACAATAACAAAGAAACATCGGTTATCTGTTGGATTACTTCCTCGATTTCTTCCTGGAAGATTTGGATGAAGCCTTTGATTGCACTGCATTCTGAGAGGCTCCTTTTGGATTAGCTGGCTGGTTTGACTTCATATCGCTACTGCTCGCTGCCTCTTTAGCCACTGCACCTTGAGAACCTCTAATTTGAGCTGCTCTCTTATCCTTTCTCTTTGGTCTGTAACTAGACCTCTCCCTCTTGGGAAGCCACCTCTCTGGATCAGGTGGAGGTCCTGGATTAGCTGGGTCAAAGCCCTTTGGATATTTTGGCTTTCTCTTCCTCTTTTTCTTCGCTTTATCCTTACTCTTCGCTTCGTATATTTCAGTGGCACCAGCATTTGGACCTTTGTCGGCTTGCTTGGCACCAGAAGTTTTCTCCAAACTGTCGACGTCTATTGCTTTCAAACCAGGTAGTGGTTTTAACTGCTTCTCATAAGCTTCTGCTTTCTCAATGTCAGCATGGGCTGCAGTCTGGATTAATCCTACTAAAGCCTCAATACTTCCATGGCTTTTCACTAGCTGCTCATAAAGGCGTGCTGCCTCCTCTTTCCTTCCATGCCTGAGCTTGAAAGCAGCAGCCTCCTGCATGATGGTATTGAGCTTATTGTCTTCAGTCATGGCATTTGGCCACCACTTGATTGCGGAAACAAACACAGCATCGGCACCATCAGTATCTCCAGCCCGTTTCTTGAGAGAGACAATAGTGGCAACAGTTGCAGGCTTGTGTTGAATGTCATGTATTTTCGCCAAGGAATCAGCTGCAATTTGTGGATGGCCAGCAGCTGCAGCAACCTGAGCCCTCGCAAGCAGGATAACCTTGGACCTGTCAGGAAACTTATCTGCATACTGTCCAAGTATTTCTTCAGCTTTAGCAGCCTTGTTCTCCCTCACATGTACATCAGCTTGAAGAAGTACAGGCATCAAGCTACTAGGGAACATCCCAGGTAGAGCGCCAACAAGTTCTCTATCCTGTAACAATCCAATGACAAAAATTAACATTCGGGGAATAAACAGTAGCAGTTGGATGTCTATTACTGGGTCCCCTTGTTTCTAATGCATCAATTGTTCAAAGGAGAACCATGGCAAACTGATGTAAATCTTACTGATAATATACCTGGTCCATCTTATTAGAATTAAGTAGCAGCAACACCCTATTCGTATATATTGTTTCCCTTTGCTTCTGTGAGAGCTTCAAGTCCAGTCCACGAGCAATCTGGAACTTCTCTGGTCCATCACTTTTCTCTATTATCATATCAAGTTTCCTTAGGCCATCAGAGACATCTTTAGGACCCTTTAAAGCAATGAGATTATTTACTGCCACCGCAAGTGAAGACTCGTCAGCCAAATTTCTTTTGACAAAATCAGTATAAGATGCAATGGCCTCTTGGGTGTTCCCTAGAATCTGGAGAGAGAAAAAAAACAACTTGCATCATTGCAACTTATCAAAGCAAAAGAAGACTACTCAAACTCGTGTCATAAGATAATTTACCTGTTGTACATATGCAGTTTGAACAGCTATAGGTGCCAATTCAATTTCAACATCATCATCAGCTAAATTCTCTTCCATTAGTGTTTCCTGACCAATTCTGTAATTTTACTAGTCATAGATTGCGCATCATCAAGTGTTAAGAAAATGGATAAAAGTCCTACAAAATAAAACAAGTCAGGACTAAGTGAATCTAATTCTTTCATGATGTTATGAAGAGCTTATTAGAGGCAAACTTGCCTTCTAGCTGACAATATCCCTTTTCAAAGAAAGCATGACAATAAAAAAGGGGAAATGTTAGTGAGAGAAACAAAATCTAGATTTGAAGAAAAAGGAACTTATTTTTCTTTTCATCAAGTAGAGGAGATACACTGTAAACACATGGCAAGTATATGTAAATAATTTGCATAAAGATAGGTCTGGAAGGACCCAAACCTAACTTGGCACTGAAAAGAAGCTTATGAAATTGGTAACTACCCTGTAGGAATAATCAAGGACTGATGACTGCTCGTATATTTCGTATTATACTTCCTACTTCTTAGTTGGAATTGCCCATGGGAGGAAGCGATAAGGATGTTTCAGTTCTAATCATATCACTCAGGTTATACAATACGACACTATCAGATGAAAAAAATTGTTGTCTCGAACATCCTGGAGAATCGACCTTTGGTATGAGTATCCTAACTAGCTTAACAACGTACGTTGTACTTTCTTATCTTTTTCCTCTTCCCAACCGTAGATCACTGACAACTATTTCTTAAAGGTATTTGAGTCTTTTTCTATGCATTTAATACATATACTATGTCATTTTGACCCTAAATCTAAGTCCTATAACAACCTTTTTATCCCTAGTTCTACCAGAACCCTCTTATTCTCTCAAATTCCCAAATCCCATCCAAGTTGATCTTCCCCAATTTTCTCTCAAGTTCAAGGAAGAAACTAGGGTTCAGGCTTCAAGTCTCCTTTTTCCTCCATTGCTTTTGGGCTTTGATCATCAAGGTATGTGAGAATTCACTAATGGTTCGATTCATCCATTGGATCCCAAAAGATTTCCAAGTTCTAAGTCAATTTCATCAAGTTTGATTATGGTTTCATTCCTCCATGAGTCCTATTTGTTATGATTCAATTGTTTGATTTTAATCTTATTATGAATGATTTGATTCAATTACACGTTTTCCGATTGATTTCACATGGACCCATGCATTATTCATGATTTTGACTGCGAATTTATGAAGAAAGCTATGAACTTGTGAATGATGATGTATGGAAGCTATGTATGATTTATGAAAAGAATGTTTATGAACTAAGGTTGCTTTCAAGATAAGCATCAATAAAATTGTGAAAAGTTTTCTCAGAGCATATGAATTGTGAAAGATTCTCACATATTAAGAAATCATGATTGGTAAAAGGTTTTCTCACACATGTATGGATCATGATTTAAGGAGCTACTCTATGATGACTTAAGCTTGGATTTGTGACTTAATTGTGCTTTTCCATATATGATGATATGTTTATGAATATGCCTATTATGTTGGAATTTTTACTTAGCACCGAGAGGACATTTAGATGGAGTCTCTCCCGTTAGTAGAGGACGGGTCTCTAGTAGCAATCTACTTGTCCCTAACTACGTGGCCCTGTAGGATTGTCTTAGAAAGACATAGCTAGTGGATCCACTTAAGCTAGAAGTTCATGGTCCTTACCTAGGCAAGTAGAACATCTCTTTTCGACTTTGAGATGTTGTGGAATTACCAAGGAAAGAGGTTGGTCGGGTGCAAATGGGTGTTAACTTTGAAATATAAGTCAGATGGGTCCATAGAAAGATATAAAGCACATTGGGTAGCAAAGGGTTATACACAGACCTATGGAATTTGATTATTTGGAGACTTTTGCCCAGTGGAAAAAATGAATACAATGAAAATCTTATTATCATTGGCTGCAGTTTTTAATTGGAACCTACAACAATTTGATTTTAAAAATGACTTTTTACATGGAGACTTAGATGAGGAGATCTATATGGAGGCCTGGTTTTGAAAGCAAGAAGGGAATGTTGTGTTGACTGAAGAAGGCACTCTATGGATTAAAGCAATCACCTCCCTCGTGCATGGTTTGGAAGATTTACAAAGGTTATGATCAAGCTAGGGTATCGAAAAAGTCAAGCAGACCACACCTTGTTCATACGACACTCAAACACAAGAAAGGTGACAACATTGTTATTTATGTGGATGACATCATAGTAACAAGTGATGATTCAGAGGAGATACAAAATTTAAAAAAGTGTTAACTCAAGGAATTTGACATCAAAGAGCTTGGTAAATTAAAGTATTTTTTGGGAATCGAAGTGGCACACTCAAAACAAGGAATCTTTATTTCCCAAAAAAAATATGTGCTTGATTTGCCGACAGAAACAGGAAAATTATGGTATAAACCAGTGGCTACACCAATATCATAGATTATGCAATGCTCCAAAAGATTATGTGGTAGATAAAGGCTTGTAACAAAGGCTTGTAGGGAAATTGATTTACTTGTCCAATACAAGGCCAGACATTGCATTTGTTGCAAGCGTTGTTAGCCTATTTATGCATGATCCTAGAGAAATGCATCTACATCAGGTGGGGAAGAGTGCCATGACCTACCACCTCATCGCGCCACGTAAGTTCCATGTGGCATAAAGTTGTCCATTTGGAAGCATATGTATGCTAGCATTTATGAGAAGATTCTTGAACCATGAAGAACTTCTTGGAAAGACTCTAGAATAGCTAAGAAGAATTCTTGAAAAGCCTTAGAATAGTCTACGCATGTAGAGAATTCTAGAAAAAAGGTTTATTTGTAAATATGTAGGGACATATGTAACAATTATTATTTACACTTTAGCCCCTAAGTTAGTAGTATAAATAGAGGGGCATCCATAGGTAAATCAACCAAGCAAAAGCAAGAAATCTTCCAAAGCAATACAAAAGCCTTCTTATAAACTCTCTTGTGTATTTCTTCATTCTCTTAGCGATTTAGTATTAGAAGGCTTTCTTGAGCTTGCAAGATCGTGAAAGATTCATTAGTGTTTCAGCTAGATCTCAGTTGAAAAAGGAAAAGACTTGCTAAATTCTCTTCCATTAGTGTTTCCCGACCAATTCTGTAATTCCATTGTCCACAATAAGATATTCATCTTTCTTTTATATTTTCATTTCATTCATGCAAAAACTGGAAGTTTCACAGAGAATTGCAGAGAAGTGGAAGATTTTACCACATTTGATTTGACACTTCTAAAAGTGCATAAAGTTTAAAAAGACAAAGGAGAGAAAATATCATTATACGATTGTTCCAAATGAATACACCAGAATGCAGTTTGTCCCTGTGACATCTCATAAATAGATATTCCAATTTACCCAATGATCTCTGGCATCAAATAACAAACTGAATTCAATTTTCTACAAGTTATAAAGAGGAAATCATCCTACAAAATGCAACTTATAATTTACAATCTCATATAAACATGCCCCCTATTTAATAAGCCCCTCCCCAAACCAAATCAAAGAGAAGACATTAAGACTTAAAAGAAAAAGGCAAGTAATAATTATATCCAATCAAAGACACAGAAGCATTATTTGCATGATCCTGAAAATTGGAAATGAACCGTAAACTCCAGTTTACATACAACAAATAAGAAGATATAGCAGCTTTGCAGATATTTTAACCCCCAACATACAAACACTTTTGACTGTAATGGCACATCTTTTCAATTAGACTAGTTCTAAATTGTTAGTCTATCCAAATGTTAAACACTAAAGGGTTGACAAATCAACAAAAGGTTAAACACAAAAAGTTAAACCCAAATAAGAAAATAAAAGATGTTTAAGATTTTCCTTAAGTTCATAGAGACAAGAATATATCAATTGCTAAACTAAGTGATGCCAACTTAAACCCTTCAAAATAACTTCCAAATGAGGAAATATCTGATGTTTTTTAATAGTCATAGATTGTGCATCATCAAGTGTTAAGAAAATGGATAAAAGTCATACAAATAAAGCAAGTCAGGACTAACTGAATCTAATTCTTTAATGATATTATGAAGAGCTTATTAGAGGCAAACTTGCCTTCGAGCTGACAATAACAATTGTTCTGCATGTATTTCTCCCTTTCAATTAAAGAGCAGGCAGTGTTGTAAGCCAATTCAAAACTGCTAATTGCTTTAACTCTAAGTGAATCCAAGGTTCCCTGCACTTCAGAAGACCTTCCGGCAGAAACTAGACCAGCAACAAGATTTATCTCCAAGGAATCTATAGTAGACTACGGGTGTTCTTGATAAATATAAGCAATATCCCCTTTCAAAGAAAGCATGAGAATGAAAAAGCGAAAATGTTAATGAGAAAAACAAAATCCAGAATTGAAGAAAAAGGAACTTATTTTTCTTGTCATCAAGTAGAGGAGATACACAGTAAACATAAGGAAAATATATGTAAATAATTTGCATAAAGATGGGTGCTGGAACGACTCAAAGCTAACTTGGCACTGAAAAGAAGCCTATGAAATTGTTAACTATCCCCTGTAGGAATAATCAGGGACTGGTGACTGCTCGTATATTTCCTATTGTACTTCATATTTCTTAGTAGCAATTGCCCAAGGAGGAAGCCGTAAATCGTAATCATATCATTTAGGTATACAATACAAGACTATCAGATGAAAAAATCGCTGCCTCTAACATCCTGGGAAATCGACCTTTGGTAAGAGTATCCTGATATAACTAGCTTAACAACATACGTTGTACCTTCTGTTGGGTTTTAAAAGGTGTGAATGGACAATTAAGAGTTGCGACTTTTATGAAAAAGTTGTGACATAATGAAAGTTGCGACTTTTATAAAGAGTTGTGACTCTTATGAAAAATTGTGACTTTTATGAAAAGTTGTGACCTTTCCGAAGGGTTGTAATTTTTCAAAGGGTTGGGACCTTTCTGATAAGGCACAATAAACATCCGTTCATACTACCCTTTGTTGTCTATAAATAGAGGGTTTCTTCTTATTTTTCAACAAGGAAAAAAACCAATTTTCTGGACTTCTACTACTAAATCTAGTATTTCAAGTGTAATTTACTGTCATTGAGTGGTTCAGTGACACCGTGGTTTTAGGTACCGATACACCGGTGAATAAGATCGTTCTATCTGGGAGGATATATTCCACTAACATCGGGTACTTGAGGGGAATAATTTCCTTAAGGGGACACTGTGCATTCAATGGACTCGATTTTCTTCTTTGAGAAAAATATTTTTTATATTGTTTCTAATATGTTTCTGATCTATTTTCTCTAATGGTTTTAATTTTCTAGTTTTGAAATACTCTTTAAACTTTGTTGTTTCATACCAAAGTTCTTCAAAGTTTTTGTTCTTAGTATCTTAGGAATACAGGATGAACAACAATCTTAAGGAAATTACTATATTGTTGGTATTTCTTATATTCTACTAATTAAGGAAAGCAAATCAATGAAGTAGAAGATTAATGCACTACTTCTCCAGAATTTGATGTCATGCTTAGCAAGGTCGAAGTGAGAATATACTAGAAGAATTGGTGGTATTTTTGGTTAAAGATTACACCAGGTAACCTTCTTATTATTTATCTAAGGAGGAAAATAGTTTCTAAAAGTTAACTTTTTTTATATTTATCACGTGTGGCTTTGAAAAAAGATCTGCAAACCATATGGTTTTTGAATGAATTTTCCTTGGCAAATAGTGTTGCCTTTAAAATTCTTTAGTTTGCAGAATGAGATATGCATATTTTAGTTTGATAAGATAGTATGTCAAAATGTTATAGTTGGAAGGCTATTTGAAAAGAAAAGCACATATATGTGATGATCTAAGAATATGTTTTATTCTGTTTGGAGACTAAAAAATTGTTGTAGTTTTGTACTCCGGGTGAAATTTGATTGTGTTTGATATTTGTAGACTAAAAACTTTTGTAGTTTTCTACTCTGGATAAATTAGACTGTGCAATTGGTTTGAAGAATATGAAAACTTCACCTAATACGTCAGTGTTGTACTTTTAGTTTTCTACAAACTTCATTGTTAAATAGAAACAAATTGTGCAAAAGTTTTGTCTTTATTGTTAGTATTCTAAATACTAAGTGGTATGTCTAATTATGATAGCTAAAAAAAAGACTTGTGACTTAAAGTCTGTGATTTTGTGTCTGCAATAGGTTGCCTCTATGTGATGAATTTTGACAATGTATAAAGATTGTCAAAGGGAATTAAAGAACTATAATTCTTTCGTAGAATAATATTTCCAAAAGAGGTTTCATGCTGCCAATGACATTTTGATAGTTCGGGAAAATATGTGGAAAAATTATTTTCAACTATTTGAAAAATATTTTTGAGATTATATTTAAAATGTGGGGTTCTTTGCTTATGAAAAAGATAAAATTAGACTAAGTGTCTAATTTAAATTTAGAGCACAAGATATGAAATTCAATTATACTTTTGTATTATGTTAGACCCACAAAATTCTTGGAGTATATTTGTTATTGTGGTCATTGAGTTTCTCTTTTACTAGTACTAGTATATGGTATGACTAGTATGAAACCATCAAATTATATGTATACTTGTTCAAAATAATTGTGTTCTTTTATGAAAAAGTGTCACTTAAAATGTTGTGATTTTTCGTGAAAAGATATGTCTGTTAAAATATAACTATTTGTATAGACATGAATATTGGTGAATAGTCATTTGTCATGTTTTGTAAAAGAAACATTTGGATTATATTTCCTTTATTGGACCCGATAAGACTATGTTCATGGGCAGTTCTATAACAATCAAATTGAAAGTTATGGAAAGGTCCTTCTGAAAAGGACATTTGACAAGATACTAACTCTAAACAGTGTTTGTATCGGACAAAATTGTAATAAGTAGGAACAAAATATTTGTGAGAAAAAGCTACCTCACAGAGAGCTTTTCAAACTAAATATTTTTATTTGTTCTTACTTGCTTGAGTCAAGCTGTTTGGAACATGAACACTTGGGACAACTTAAAAGTTTTGTCTAACTTTGAGTGCAATGAATAAAAATGTCAAGTTTGTGGTGAATCTCAGTATGCTAAGCATTCTTATAAATCTGTTGAAAGGAATTATAATCCCTTAGAGTTGATTTACACTGACATTTGTGATATGAAGTCAACACCATCTCGTGGTGGGAAAAAGTATTTCATAATGTTTATTGGCAATTGCATTAGATACGGTTATGTCTATTTGTTGAATGGTAAGTGTTAGAATAGGAATAGGTTTACACAATCCTATTAGAATATGAATAGGTTTATACAATCCTATTTAAATAGGAATAGGAATACAAATAGGAATAGGAATAGTAAATAGTATCCTACTTGGTAAAGGATTGTATTCTAGTGTCTATAAATAGGGTCTCAATGTAATAATGTAGACACAACAACAATTCAATAATATTATTTTCCTATATTTCTCACAGTAAGTATGAAGCAATAGAAACGTCTAGGCAATATAAAATTGAAGTTGAAAATCAGTTGGGAAAAAGATAAGAAGAGATAGGAATGGAGAATATAAATTTCCTTTTGCAGAAATATGTTTGGAAAGTGGAATTATCCATCTGCTCTATTAACCTCAATCTAATGGAATTTCAGAATGGAAAAAAATCAAACTTTGAAGGAAATGATCGATGCATTACCTATAAGTTCAGATTTACCACACAATTTGTGTGGAGAAGTTATCCTTGCAGCAAAAGGGAACAAAGAAAGAAAAATCATAAAAAGTTTTATTTGTTCATGACACTATCTTTTCTATATGAGAAATGGAAAGGAAGGATATCCAACTTGCAAACGAAAGTGCAGTCAATGATCTTTCTCCCTTGTTTTCTTTCTGTTACTTTTTCTCTCTTGCTTTCTTTCTGTTGCTTTTTCTTTCTTGCTTTCTCTTTGTTGCTCTTTTCCCCTCTCTTTCTCTTGCTTTTCCTCCTTTCTCTCTCTCTACTTTCTTTCGTAGAGTAGTCAATAATTCGTAGACTAAATAAAATTTGTATCAATAATTAATTAATTAGACAATTAATCTAATCATAACAAATGAAGAGACATAATAAATTTCAAAATGAATTAAACTTGAATTAAAAATGTATTCCACACATATGAAAGTTGAATTAGAAGAGGATATGAATGCAAAATATAGCAAATGAAAGAGCATTTTATGATTTGTAAACTGAATGAATTTGTATTAACAATGAATTTCACAAGTAATTCAATCGTAATAAATCAACCAATAAATTGCAAAATGAATTAAAATTGTATTTAAAAGTGTATTACACAAATATTAAATAAGTAAATAAATTAAATTTACTTTAAAATTGTATTATACAATATGAAAGTTGAATTAGAAGAGAGAGTTAAGAATGAATGAAAAATGTAACTAACGAAAGACAAGACAACGATCTATAAATTGAATTAAACTTATATTATTCATGAATAAAACATGTATTATATGTGTCTTATAAATTATTTTTGGTTTGTATCACTAAGAACGTGAGTGGAGTTGGCAATATGTATTAAAAATGTATTGTGCGTGTATTATAAGTGTGTTACCTAAATTATTTTAGTTGATATCATTAAAAAGGAGTGAATTTTGCAATATGTATTAAAAATATAGGATGTATTGTTCATGCTTTTAATACAATTTTAATACAACTATGAAATATATCTAATACAACTTTAATACAAATGCGATATAGTTCCGTAAAATTCATCCTTTTCGAGCGTCAATCTAATATTTCTCCTAAAATCAATATTAAACTTAATCAAACCTTCTTAAAATTGAGATATAAACTTCAAACAATATTTTAAATTATTTGTAGGAACAACCTATCCAAACTAATCGCAAACAAAAGAGCAAACAAGTAATCTAATCGTAACAAATGAAGAAACATAATAAACTGCCAAATGAATTAAAAATGTATTACACACATATTAAAGTTGAATTAGAAGTGAATTAAACATGCATGCAAAATGTAGCAAACGAAAGAGCATTTTGTAATTTGTAAACTGAATAAAACTTGTATCAGTAATGAATTAAACAAGTAATTTAATCATAACAAATCAACCAATAAACTGTAAAATTAATTAACTTGTATTAAAAGTGTATTACACAAATACTAAAGTTGAATTAGAAGAGATAATTAAGCATGGATAAAAACTGTAACTAATGAAATACTAAACAATAACCTATAGAGTGAATTAAACTTATATCAATAATGAATTAAACAAGTAATCCAATAGTAACAAATAATAAACTACAAAATGAATTGAATTTGCATTAAAAGTGTGTTACACAATATTAAAGTTGAATTAGAAGAGAAAATTAAGAATAAATGAAAAACGTAACTAACGAAAGACAAGACAATAATCTATAAACTGAATTAAACTTGTATTATTCATGAATAAAACATGTATTATATGTATCTTATAAATTATTTTGGTTTGTATCACTAAGAACATGAGTGATGTTTGCAATATGTATTTAAAATGTAGTGTGCATATATTATAAGTGTGTTACCTAAATCATTTGGTTGGTATCACTAAGAAGAGAGTAAAGTTTGCAATATGTATTAGAAATGTATTGTTCATGAATAAAACTTATATTATATGTGTCTTATAAATTATTTTGATTTGTATCACTAAGAAAATGAGTGATGGTTGCAATATGTATTATAAATGGATTGCTCATGAATAAAACTTATATTATATGTGTCTTATAAATTATTTTAATTTATCACTAAGAAAATGAGTGATGGTTGCAATATGCATTAAAAATGTAATGTGGATGTCTTATAAAGGTATTATTAGTGTGTTACCTAAATTATTCTTATTGGTGGCACTAAGAAAGAAGTGAAGTGTGCGCGCAATATGTATTATAAATGTACTATTCATGAATAAAACATGCATTACATATAACTTATAAATTATTTTGATTTGTATCACTAAGAAAAAGAGCGACGTTTGCAATACGTATTACAAATGTATTGTTCCTATATTATAAATGTATTATGAGTGTGTTACTTAAGTTATTTTGGTTGACATCATTAAAAAATGAGTGAAGTTTGTAATATGTATTATAAATGTATTGTTCATGAGTTTAATATAATTTTAATACAATTATGAAACATATCTAATACAACTTTAATACAATTGCAATACAATTCCATAAACTTTACATTTTTTGAGTTTTAATCTAATATTTCTCCTAAAATCAATTATAAACTTAACCAAACCCTCTTAAAATTGAGATATAAACTCCAAACAACATTTTCAATTATTTGTAGGAACAACCTATCCAAACTAATCAAAAATTCGTAAAATTCAAATAATGAATTCAAAATTTAAAGTTTTATAATGACCATTAATGGTGAACTTTTGCTGCTGTAATTTTAGAGATTTGAAATCTCTGCTTGAAAACATGATTTTGTACAAATTTTCGTATTTCTGTTCCTCTTTTCGTCGTATTTTTGGGTAAAAATAATGTAGTATGGGAAAAAATTAATTTGAGAATAGTTATTTAAATGAAAATTTCAAAGAAGAAGAAGATTTTTTTAAAAAAAAGAAGAAGAAGAAGAAGAAGAGGAAGATAAATAATGACAGAGAAAGAGACGAAGAAGAAGAATAAAAAAAAAAGATAAGGAAGATGAAAAAGGGCAGAGAAAGAGGCAAGTCACTGTACAATTTTTTTAATTCCAAAAAAGTGTTATATTTAGTTAGAAAAATTGTATTGTCATAGATGATAAATATTTTTTTAATATAACATATTTATGTGATTTACCCTAAAGCGAATCAAGAAAAGGATTAGCCCCAAACAAGTGGTCCAAACCCAACTTAGACATAAACAAAATAAAAATATTGTTCTGAAAAGAGAAAGGCATTGAAAAGGAAGGCATACCGGCACCGTTTAAGTATTATAAAAATAAAGTGATTTTAAAATGAAGCTAAATTTTTTAAATCAAATTGTATTGATATAATTAACTTTATTAGAATAAACCGATTGAATGTATCATTAACATTATGAGTTGAGAGTTAAAATTGTATTTTCCTCTTAATTGATTGCACATAAAGAAGTTGATATATACAAATATAAAAATTATCCGTACTTTAAATCATACTTAAAACATTTAAATAATTGTAACAACCCATTTGATCACTTTGAGTACTAGAACTTTTTATTTCATAAAATACTTTCCAATAGATTTTAAAGGGTACTTTGACTATTCGTAACTACAATTATGAATTTAGTGAGGTAGTTTTAATAATTAATTTAGTTGGTGGTTAAAGGAGATAACATTAAAATTAATAGTGGGTCACTTTCATCACTTTTACAATTTTTAAAGATATACAATTAGGTAAAATTGATCTGTAGAAAAGAAGAAAATTAAAAAAAGAAAAGGAGCCGCACGATTGTCAAGAACAAATTGAAGAAGCGCTTCAGGTGAGCAAAGTTTTTTTTTCAGCTTTCAATATTAGAGTGTTGCTCATATAAATAGATTATTATATTGGTATGTGTTTAAGAAGAAGGAGGTGAATTGTTATCTCTTTTTATACCCACACGAATTTGGTTGGAAAATTGAAAAGTGTTAAGTTGAGGACGTCATGATTGGTCAAAATATAGGTAGAAACAATTAATGGTTGAAAGGTTAGGTTGCAAGGAAGGTTGTATATGTTATATATTATATATGTGTGGAATTAGACGGTGACTGCTGTATATGAATTGGTGCGGTTATTGTTCAAGGCGTATATTCTGCTAGTTGGCGAAAGGAGAATGTGCAAACAAAATTTTGGGGGTGAGAGCAATAGTTGAAAAACTGCCATTTGTTGATGTGGATAATTTGCAGTAGTTAAGGAGTAGTACAGAAAGGCACATTTTCTTTTTCTTTCTATTTTTGGTGGATCTTTGCCATTTAAACTTTTGGATATTACTTGGCCAATGCCTTTGTTTCAATTGGAGTAATGATTAGCCAATCATTGGCTAATGATGTGATAAATTTGGTTTGTAGTATATGATGAATTATGTTAGAGTTGTTGCCACTGGCTTTCGAAACCAGTGGCTTAATCTTGAATTTTATTACGTGCCATCATCTTATAAAGTGAGTTTTAGTATATTGAGATAGATAATTAAATATTAGGTGTATCGAATTATTTAAATCTCATTAAAGTTATGCTAATTGGAGGAATTAAGACCTACCTTAAGTTTGAACTTTAGGAAATTGATTATAGAATTAGGTGAGTTTTGGGTCTAGGCTAGACATAGAATAATATGAGTGTTTATAGACTCATTAACTTACAAATTATGCATATATACTTGATAGATTGGAAAGGTTCGGAGACATTGAGGAAAGGAAAAGCATTGGAGAAGTAGTTTGCTTGACTTCGGTTCTTCGGTGGAGGTAGATTATGGTTTATTCTATTTGATAGATAGATTCTTAATAGTGATTGATATGCATTGAGTGATATTGTGAAGTTTTCTATGTATTTGATTGAGTGGCTTGGTTGTGTGGTTTGTAATTGGTCTGAAATCCTGAGACCGTGAAATTTATAATCTTAAACCCTCTCTATCGAAGTGATGCCTTGAATAAAGAAGGCTTGATGAAATATTGTTAATGAAGTGAAAATTAGTGATAATAAATGATAAGTTAACGATATATTGGATCGGGTGCCACGAGCCGGCATGATATTATTGGATCAGATGCCACGAGCCGGCATGGTATTATTGGATCGGGTGTCACGTTCCGACATGATATTATTAGATCAAGTGTCACGTTCCGGCACTGTAACATTAAAGGAAAATATATATAAACAACGTAATGTACTCAATCTCAAAGAACTCAATTCCCAAAATAGTTTGGTTTGGAGGCATGAGTCTTCAAGTATGATCTTGATATTGTTGATTGATTACGTACTTACTTTAGCATTGTTGTCACTGGTTCATGTTGTTTGTTGTTTGCCACCTGCTAAGTGCCATAATTAATTTTATACTATTACTCATTGCATATTAGTCTCTATTTTGAATTGACCGATGATATCTACTCAGTACATGTTGCCCTGTACTGACCCCTACTTGTGTTTTCTTCGTTTTCTTTTGTGGAGTGCAACAAGTATACCATCGACTTCGACTCGCCCTCAGCTCTAGCCAGTCTCCAGCTCATCAGATTTCAGGGTGAGCGATTCCTTCTAGCTCATGTTGGATTCTCTCAATCATGACATGCTGTCCTTAAATTTCGGACATAGACCATCTTATTTACTTGTTTTGGTGTCTTTGATACTCTTAGACTTGGTATTTTGAGAACAAATGTCCTTGATGTGATGACTTCCAGATTTTGGGGATAATATATAATAGACTTTAAAGGTTTATTTGATTGGTTACTTTAATAAGTTTTGAGCTTCCGCATTATTGTTGTCATTTGTAGTTGACCAATTGATATAATTTGGTGTTGAATTCGTTGGTTCGCTCACTTAGGAGGTTAAGTGTGGATGTCACTCATGACTCTTTTTGGATCGTCACAATAATATACTCTATTAAAAAGATTTGTTTTACTTTTTTCTTTCCTTATATTGTCCTCTTCTTAGGCATCATAATTAGGAATAATATAGATTTTCAATAGTCATTTTTATAATTTATTTTTAAATAATCGTGAGACCTTTCAGTTCACGTGTCAATTAATAAATTGCATTGCATAAGTAATGTTATTACACGACTATGTTAATTATACGACTCAAATTTCTCAATGTTATGAACTACGCTTATTTATTATTTTTTATCCTAAAAATAAAAACAATTGATATTAGTTTTTCTCTTAATATGATTATTATGTTATGCGTGAATCTAGCATGTGTAGAGATTTATTAGCTCATATTTTGTCGAACATATATTTTTTAATAGTTTTGTTGTATTTAAACAGTAGGTGACGAGTTCTCCAAAATTATCCACATATAGTGATTGATGGAGTAAATTGGGATATAAGGGTGTATTTGATATGAAGAAAGAAAATATTTTTTAATTTTTTCATGTTTGATCGGCCTAAATGTTTACCAAATAACTTATTTTCCTAAAATTTAAGGAAAATGACTTTTCTCCAAAAAAAAATTAGAATTTTTTTTCCAAAACTCTCATCCAACCTAATATTACAATTTTCTTCTTACTCCACCCCATCCTGACCCTTCCCCTCTCAAAAAAAAAAAAGAAACGTAAAATTTTAAAAATTTCTTTTTTAAATTTTTTTTTTTTTTTTTTACCCCTATCCTCATTTAGTTATTTTTTTACCCTATCCTACTCCTGACCACCCTTACCACTACCACCTCTGCAAAAAAAATTAAAAAGTTCTTTATTGAAAAATATTTCAAACTTTTTAGAATTTTTTTTTACCCCACCTCTACACCTTCCCCCCCCCCCCCTCCCCCCACAAAATAGAATTTTTTAAGATTTTCATTTTGTTTGCACCTCATCCCTACCCCATCCCCCTCCCAGCCCTCACCCCTCCCTCACAAAAAAATAAAAAAAAATTATTTTTAAAAAAAGAAGTTGAAATCCTGATTTGAAAGTCAGGTCCCGAATGGGGTAGGGGTGTGCATCGGTCGGTTCGATTCGATTTTATGTATTATCGGTTCGGTTTATCGGTTTTCGATTTTTAAATACGCTAAATCAATAACCAAACCAATAAGATATTTTATATCGGGTTTGGTCTTTAACGGTTCGATTTTCAGTTTAACCAATAAAAAACTGCTTATAAAACAAATATATGATTTCTCTAATAAATTTGACGCGATGCGACAATAATGTAACTATAAAAATACTCATAAAATAGAAACAATAGTAACAAACATGAAAAAAATAAACTATACATGTGTAACACAAAGAGAAATTAAGAGGAATATGGTTCTTACTTTAGGTTGTGACGGTTTGTATAATGTAAAGTTGTGAACTCAAAGTCACAGTGAAGTATAAATTGAAGGCTAAATGACAAAGACATAACTATTAACATATTGAGATTAATAGTTAATATTTTTGTATAGGTAAAAGTAGTAAATTACTAGACTTAATGGGTCATCGGTTTACCCAATAACTCAATATTGAAAACCAATACCGAACCGATAACCCAATAATATTTTTTATAAAACCATTAAAAAACCGTTAACCCAATAACCCAATAGCTATAAATCAATAACATTTTTTTCAGTTTGGTTTTTTCACATCCCTAGAGTGGGTGTGGTCGAATTTCAATTTGAAAGTCGAGCTAGAATATATATACTAGTTTTCAAACATGTGTGTTGCACATGTATCCATGTTATATATATATATATATATACACACACACACACTAGGTTTTTGGCACGTGCGTTGCACGTGATTACCAATTCAGAAAATATAGGTTATGGTAAATACTATTGCTTATTTAAGTGAATATTTGAATACTAAGCTTAACACAAAATAATATTGCAGATTCTTTTGTGAATGTTCAATGTGGATCGTCATATATATTTCTTTTTCACGCGAACCTATGAAAATGGTGAATGAAAAAATTTATTAGTTAGATGCAATAATGTATATATTTATTTCAATTTGATGAGGTTCAAACATGTAATTAGTCGTATCTCACTAATATAACCTTATAGACGATACTTTTTGTGCATTTTTCGTGTAATCTAACCAGATGTTCTTTGCACCTGTATTCCATGTTAGTCTGTTTAGATGTCGTATGAATATATGAAGAGAACAACTACATATTATATTTTAAAACTATTTTTTGTATATTAATTTTTATTTTATAATTTATAACATAATATGTGACGTTCTTATTGTTGGCTCTCATATTTGACTTCTGATTGACTGTGTACATGAATCAAATATAGTTATCTGACTGTCCATAGTTAACTAAGAAAGGTTTCCTCTTTTTTTTTTACCGAAAAAACATAAAAATTAAAATTAAAGAATATATTCTATCTGTGAAAACATATATATAATCACTTGTTCGTCTTACACCCAACAAAGATATAATTCATATACTTGTAAACGATTTTCAATTTAATTCAACAAAGCATGATTCGTCAAAGGAAAAATAACAAAACTGTGTTATCACATTTATAGGGGTGGTATAATAATATGAAAAATTATTGGTCAAAATTTAATATAAGAAAAGATGAAAGATAGAAATAATTAATGTAATAACAATGGAATTCATAATATTAAAACTAAGAATGTCAAAGAGTGTGAATACCATTTCCAATAATTAGCAATAACTAAGAGAATTTATAATGTTATAACTAAAGAATTAATGTGTAGTAGCCGAATTTCTAATAAATTTTACACTTACATAAATAAATAGGAATTTTAGTTAATGTTACTATTTTTTTAATAGTTATTAGATTTTAATTTAGTGTAGGGACAAAATGTAAACGTGTATTCCATATTACTGAATATAAAATTTATTTTGTAAATGATAAATTTTAAATGATTCATATATATTCACATATTTTTACATTTGTTGTTAAAAAAAAAACTCCAAACATTTTAAAATAATATATTTTTAAAGTTAGAAGATCTTGTTAACTTGATAATACATTTGTGGCATATATAATACTTTAATTTAAATACGAATACCTACCCAAATATAAATATATATTTTCATTAATGAAAATATTTATCTCATAAAAATTAGCTATTAAATAAATTATAAAAATTAAACTAATACAAACATCAACTGGCGTTATGACAAGTCATATGAACTTTTCTTCGTCTAAAATGCTAAAATATTAAGAAATAGTAAATAAGTAAAACAAAAGGGAAATGTTTATATAATAATAACTATTTTTAAGGAAACTTCCTACTAAATTACATAAGCAACATTGATAAATAAAGTCATTCCTTTGTCTTGCGCATGAAAAAAACAAATCGTAAAAATTCTCTAAATTTTTGAAAAAGATATTCTGAAGCACATATCTACATCACAGGAGAAACTGTTCATAAAAACAAATGAATTTAGACTGCATCATGTTAACTTCATATATTGAAACATTACATACTAATGTATATATTATTAAAAAAATAATTATTATATCATCAAAATTATTTTTCTCAAGTACTCGAGGCTATGGAATATACCCTCTTAGGATAGAACATTTACTTCATCAGAATAGTGGTACCTCATATTCCACTAAGCTACAAACTCACTCAACGACAATAAATCACAAAAAAAAATCAAAATGCAAGAATAAGAAGAGTAGAAGATTAAAAAAATTGTGGTTGAAAAATGAGAGGAACCCCCTCTATTTATAGTCAACAAATGATAGTATGAACAAGTGTTTTTTGTGTCATTTATGAGAAATCATGACCTTTCTGAGAAGTCACAACCCTTTGGAAAAATCACAACTTATTGAAAAAGTCACAACTCATCGAAAAATCACAACCCTGTGAAAAAAGTCACAACTTATTGTAAAAGTCACAACTCATCGAAAAAGTCACAACTTAAGTTAGGGATATTATAGTAATTTAACATTCAACTTAGGAGTTCATGCTTTTTTACGACAATAATCTTTTTATAGAAAATTGAATTATAGAAGACTAATAGAGAAAAAATAAAAAATATAAACATAGAAGGAAAAAACAACATACGCATAAATAATATTATTACAAATTGCATTTACATGTAGGTTTCAGTCATAAATATAATATGTAGTACATTTTCTATTTATTTGTAATGAGTAATTTAATTTACGATATATACTTATTTTTTTATAAAAATATTGAACTTGATATATACACAAAAATAATATATGAGGTCAACCATAGAAATCAAAACTATAAATTTAATCACTATTTAAAAAAGTATAAATTGGATGAAATCGTTACTTTATTATATTGTCATGGTTTAGATGTTGGAGGAGAAATTAAATCAAACATAACCTGCAAACAAAATTAAAATAGGAATAAAAATATAAGTAATTGTCAAAAAATCAAAGGGTCGGAATAGGAGAGCTTCTCTTGGTATTTGGGAAAAGGGTCAGAAAAATAATTCAATTTTGACCGAAATTGTTGTTACGATACCAAACTTTATGGAGGACCTTTTATCCCCCTGCACTATTTAATAGTGTATTTTAAAGGTTTATATGTGTCCACGTGGACACATTACTATTTATAATGATGCAATATTTATGATGTACACGTGGGCACATATATACCTTTAAAATACACTATTAAATAGTGCAAGGGGGTAAAATGTCCGTTCCAAAGTTCGATATTGTTACAACAATTTCGATTAAAGTTTGGATATATTTCAGACCTTTTTCCCCTTGGTATTTCTATGTCCTTACCAAGTATATTATTCGTTATTTATAGTGTGTTGAAATTGTTGATTTGTTACTATTCATAACATCCCAAAATAAATACAATAAATGAGGTAATAATGAAGAGAAAATGAAACATCAGTAATTCTCTTTAATGTCTAACTTTTGTAGGTGAAATTATAAGGAATATTAAAAGGGGTAATGCTAAATGGCTAGAAAATTTAAAAAGTGTATAATATCTTTTTTATTTTAAAATAAACTGATTTTTCCCCCATTTTTTAAGTTAAAAGGTATTAAAGTTAAAAGGGTAAAAATGTTCAAAAAAAGTAAAATAACATAGGTAAAATACCATTTTGGCCAAATTCTGGCCAAATTTTCTGGCAAAAAGAATTTTTCCTATTAAAAATTATAGAGAACAATAGTTATTTAAATTTAATTTATTATTTAATTAATAATGTAGGGGAAAATAGTAAATGCCTATTCAATGCATGAATTGGTGAACCTTTGGTCTTTCCAAATAATTGATAGATTACGTGCAAATAAATGCATATCTTTCTAAAATAAAATGTTACAAGTGTGGAAAACTTGGCCATATAGCCCCTAATTGTAGGTTGAATAAGTTAAAAACTTTAGAACTAGATGGAGAGATCTATGATAAGGTTTATGGCTTGTTATACACCTCGGGTTCTGACGACAATTATTATTCTGAATCTGATTCTGATTTTGATATTGAACTACTTGATTTATCTGATAATGATAAAAATTGTGATAGCCCTTGCACCACTTGTAAAGGTAATACTTGCAATTGTGAAGATGATGAAATTTATAAACTTCAATCGCAATTTCAAGACTTCAATATGAACACAATCACTTCTGATAATGTGATTGAAATTTTAAAAAAAGTTATTGATAACAATCTTCGCGAAAAAATTATTAATCTAGCTACTTTCAATGAGGCTAATTCAAGTTCTTCTAAACCTTTTGAAAACAAGAAGAATGATTTAAATGATTTTGAATATTCGGCACCTTATTCTTTAAAGGAGGTTGATAATCGTCTTATAAAAAAGAATGCTTTTCCTGAAAGAGATTCTTCTTTCGATGATTCAAAGAATGAAATTGAGAATTTAAAAAGAGAGATTAAATCTCTTAAGCAAAATCAATTGATTTGTGATCATAGAATTACTCAGATTGAGATACGTAATTTTGACTATTCTAAAGACAGGTCTTCTAAGAATAAAGATATTTCTGAAAATCATATTGAGAAATAACCTATTAATCTTGACCCTAAAAATGATATGTTTCTAGGAATGATGTAAATTATTACTGTTCATAAATGGTATGTTAAATGTACTATTTTGATTGATAACCGTTTTTCTATTACTAACATTGCAATGATTGATAGTGGTGAAGATGTAATCTGTATTCAAGAAGGCTTAGTGCCTACAAAATATTTCCAAAAAACTACTCATATGGTTAAGTCTGCATCAGGACATGCTTTAGATATAAAGTATAAATTGCCTAATGCAAATATTTGCCAGAATAAAGTTTGCATTCCTCATTTCTTCTTTCTAGTTAAGAATTTATTATATCCTTCAAGCATACTTGGAACCCCGTTCATAAATGCTATCTATCCTTTTACTTGCATTAACTCAAAAGAATTTTCTGCCACTTATAAAGACAATGAAATAAGTTATACTTTTGTAACAGATTCAGTAACTAGATATATTAATGCTTTAATTAATATGAAGCAGAATCATATGGATTCTTTATAGTTAGAATTATTCAATATAAATATATTTGATTCTCTGAAATCTGCTAAAGTGAAGGAAAAAATTAAATTAATTTTCAAACAAATTGCCATTGATATTTGTGCAAATCACCCCAGTGCTTTTTGGAATAAAAAAAAGTACATCGTAACTCTTCCATATGAAGAAGAATTTTCTGAAGATGATATCCCTACTAAATCTCAGCCCTGCCAAATGAACACTGAGTTAGTAGAATTTTACAAAAATGAAATTGATAAATCTATTGCAGAAAAGTTTGATTAAACCTTCTAAATCTCCTTGGTCTTGCAGAACCTTTTATGTTAATAATGTTGCTGAAAGGGAACAAGGTGTCCCTAGATTGGTTATTAATTATAAACCTTTAACCAAATATTTAAAATGAATTAGGTATCCTATTCCCAACAAAAGAGACTTATTGTCTAGATTATATGATGTCAATATATTTTTAAAATCAGGATATTGATAGATCCGAATATTTAAAGAGCATGCTTATAGAACAACTTTTAATGTTTCATTTGGACAATATGAATGGAATGTTGTGCCATTTGGATTGAAAAATGCCCCATCTGAATTTCAGAAAATCATGAATTATATTTTTAATTCATATTTGGATTTTATCATTGTTTATATTGATAATATTTTAGTATTCTCTAAAATATTTAAAATGCATATTAGGCATCTTGGTATTTTTAAGAAAATTGTTATACAAAATGGTTTGGTCATCTCAAAATCAAAAATGATTTTATTCCAAACTGATGCTCGATTTCTAGGACATCATATTTGTCAAGGGAAAGCTACCCCGATTCAAAGATCAATTGACTTTGCATCAAAATTTTCTGATATTATCACTGATAGAACTTAATTGCAAACGTTCTTGGGAAGTTTAAATTACATATCCCCTTTTTATAAAAATCTATCTCGTGATTTGGCCCCTTTATATAACAGGCTGAAGAAGGATTATAAATCACCTTAAACTGATAGTCATACCGCTTTGGTAAAGGATATTAAACTTCGAGTTCGATCCTTACCTTGTTTAACTCTTGCTAACCCTGCTTGGCAAAAAATTATTGAGACATATGCGTCTAATATTGGATATGATGGGATATTGAAACAAATAAATCCCAATGATAAAAATGAATATTTAATCAAATTTCATTCTGGAAAATGGAGTGAGGCCCAGAAAAAATATGCTACTGTGGCCCATGAAATGTTAATCATTGTTAAATGTGTGCTGAAATTTCAGGATGATTTATACAATCAAAAGTTTTTAATAAAAACTGATGCTCAATCTGTCAAATACATGTTTGTTTAATAAAGATTTTAAGCATGATGCTTCAAAATTAATATTTGCAAGGTGGCAAGCTCAATTAGCCCCTTTTAATTTTGAAATTCAATATAAAAGGGGGTTGATAATTCTTTATCGGATTTCTTATCAAGAGAGTACCTTCAATAAAATGTTTTACGAAACCTTTTTTGATAAAGAAACTCTTATTATTATTCTGAAGGTAATCATATTACCAAAAGATCTGAAGGGTTTTATTATTGAATAACTCATTGCTGACAGTATAGAAGAAGATTTCTCTATATATGATTATTCAGAAGAAGTCAAAGATAATTTGACCGATTATTATTCAGAATGATTAACGATTATTATGTATGCAGAATGGATCCACCATGGATTCATGCTAAATGCAGGGGAAGGGAAAGATCAACCCCAGGAAGATCATCCCAGGGACCGTCATTCAGATCCACAGCTAAATCACAATCTTATAAAGGATCGTCATACATATCCTCATCAAACTCCCCAGTTATACAAATGGGAAGAAGAAGTTTGATAAATGAGAAGATTTCTTTCCAAGAAGAATCTTCATCCAATCCAAGGCAATCTGTTAATTTGGAAGATATTCCAGAAGATAGTCCGTTATACGATCACATGCAGGCATATTTCACTGCTCAAAAGCAAAAAGATACTTTTTCTTCTATTACCAAAGAGGATATTGATGATATCAATCCTATGATAAATTATAGAAAAAAAAAATGATATTTCTTTTAGAAAACACTGAACTTCAGAGAAAGGATGAACCATGGAAGATATTCCAGAGGTACCTAATCAATGGATTATATTATCCGGGTCAGTCATACAAAACTTGATCTTATTATGAAGAAATCTTGATAAGCTCAGGAAGTGCAGAACTTCAGCACTTCTCCGATTTTGGTTATAGCCCAAATGAGAATGTTTATCACTTCTCAAAAATTATTATTAAACAGATTATATCTGTTGAAGACTGGGGTATTTCTACGATGAAAGAGAGACAGATAAGCCTCAATAATATCCGAATGAATTTCATATATTGGGATTATATCCAAGCATTTGATAAAGTGTTATATTATAATAATGATAGACACAAACACACTTGATTTATAAAGTTGTGCGCAAAGATATTTGCAGAATCTATCTCAAATTGGTGGTCATACCACGGTCCTACAATTCAAATCTTACCCGAACAACTCCTCAAGTTATACAAGGAATGGACCCAGTGTCACCAGATCTTCATAAATTATATCACGCAGATCATATCTGTTGGTTAGAAAAAATAGATCAAATCTACTTTTTTATTGAATTTTCAATACCATGGATACATAAATGGACTCCTGAAGTAGGTTTCCCGAAGGAAAATATTCTTTGCCTATACATGACTTATTACAACAACTTTTGGGACAAGTTAATGAAAAAGGATCCCAAAACGAAATAATTAATTGGTCAAGAGCTTTTGAATATCCTTAGCAAAAAATTAAACAATATAATAAAATCCCTCAAAAGAGAATTGTTGATGATAACTCAGTCAGGCATATTGCCAGAAGGATTTCCTTTCAAGACGGAGATAAAGAAAGCATGATCAATGATTATTTAGAAGAAAGTAAAAAGATATTTACTTCAAACCATTAACCAGATTGATAAATCAGACACATCGATGCGGAGTGAAACTAGCAACGATGATATCGCGGAAGAGTCATAGCAAAATGAAACAGACAATATACTGTTTACAGCCAATCTTCAAAATGCAGAAGAATTTTTGCAGCAAATGAAGTCCATGGATAAGAAACATGGCAAAGAAAAGGCATAACGAAGATAGCATCGTAAAGCCTTGAGCCCACTCAACAATAAATACATTGTTGCCTTGAGCCCACTCAAACAGTAGATACACTGTTCATCAACAGTAGATACACTATTTAGGAACCCCAATGGTGGGACCCATTTTACTGTACATAGATTCTTTCTGTTTTTCTTTTTGTCTATAAATGCTTTCATTTTCTTAATGGAGAGGCATCAGAAAAATAAACTCTCTCTCATAGACAGTTGTATATCTTTGTAGAGCAATCAGTTTGTAAGCACTGTTTCGATCATAAATAAATATCCGATCAGTTCTTCAGATCTTAGGCTTTGGACACAACCATCCATATAAGGTATTTTTCTTTTGTTTAGATTTCTTTTTAGTTCGGTCTCTCTCAACCAGGACTATGTCCGACTAAAAATCTCATATCTATGTTGAATAACTAACTTCTCTCCTATATAGACCATGAACGATCTAAGCTTTATTAAACTATAAAGGAACTTTGTTATGGGTTCTCGACTTGATTCTGAGATCGAGGTATAGTCGGATCTAGCACTACTCTTATTGACTTTGTCTGGTCAGCCGTGGTTCACAGCCCGATAAGGAGTTGAAAAGGGGTGCCTTATACCCGGTTAGAACTATCAAATACATGGGCTCAATAAAAAGTATGTATTAAATCCTTGACAGACTCTTTGCTCAGGTAAAAGTATAACCATGCAGTCCGAGAAGCTATATAAATTTTTTTGTGTATTTTATTTCTTATGCAGTGCGGACTACTGCTAGCTTAAGGATGCTGAGTTGCTAGATCTGATTGGAAGATTACCGACAGTCACTGATCCTGTAATCTGGCTGACTTGCTAAATCTGATTGGCGGATTACCGCCAGTCACCGATCTTGTAATCTGGTATCAGAGCCTAGAACTTTCATGATTTATATGAGATGGAGGTGAATTATTTAACATAGATATGATCTTTGTTTTTTGTGTCTGAGAGAAACTTGTACTAAAAGTACTAGACTTGAAGAGGTTGATATACCTCAAAACCTTGATTTGTTAAACAAATGAACTATTCCTAAAGTCCCGATTAAAACTATTTATAATTATGGTTGGTTTGATAAATTGTCTTCTAAGCAATTAATAAAAATTACGGAGCAATCTTTAGCTTTAAATTCGTCTAAACAGACTATTCGTTTGTTAAACGAGCGTGATATTAATTTATATAAAAATCAGTATAACTACCTGCATATTGATATAGTTCAACTTACTTTTAAGCTTTTGACCCTTAAAAGGTTACCTGAAACATTTTTAGCAGCTTTAGGAGACACTAGAAATTTAAATTTTAGACAGTCTCTAATGGGTTCAATTGAATCTACGGTGGCCTATGGTCCCGTATATTTTAATACTCAACCAAATTTGCAATTATCTCTTTCTGATGTTAATATTCTTGATGCATTAACATTAAATGTTAAAACGCCTGGTTATAATTATGTGCCTGGTTCAGAACTCATAAGTTTATCTTATAGAATTTATTTCAAATTGTTATCCACTTTAAATCCAAGATGTAAATTATACGATACATTTGATAAAACTATTTTGATAGAAACCAATTTTGCAAGACCACCAGGAGACCTATTAAGTGGGAAGAAATTTATTTCCCAACTACATGGACTCTAAATTCGTTCATATCCCCAAATCAATTAACATATGCAGTTACCAATTCTGATTATTCTCATATATTGCAAAATCCCGATGGTAGGATTTGTATTCAGTTTTCTGATAATAGCTATGCGCCTCATAGGCAGTCATTTTCTAATAATAGGTTAATGCCTACTGTGAGTCACATTTATAATAGACATTCTTTATCAAGTCGTAGACTTTTGCCTGTTATTCATTATATTTTTCCTATTGAACCTATTTATGGTCCAACAGGTGATCGTGCCGCTTCTTTACATACCATTGCAACAGATAGCAACTCAATGGTAGAAAATGTTAAGATTGACCCTAGAACTAATATAGTTCAGGTAAATGATGATATTTCTGATAAGGATATTTCTTCTGTCTCTGAAATGGAGTTTGACCTAAATGATTATTAATGATTTCACAACAACTTGATTTTTGCCCAGGTTCTCCGGCAAGAAATATATTCAAAAAGAATTTTTTGATGAAAAATGAAACCGATTTAAAACTTGGTTCTTTGATTCTTGTAGCAAAGAAGATATGAATAATATCTCTCAAAAGTTTTATGAAACTTGTGGTTTGCATAATCAAATTATGTATTTTGTTTCATGGTTTATAACTACTTATTTGTCTTTATATATTAATGTTATTTAAAGAACTTATAAAGATGGTAGTGGTAATCTTACAAAAGCCATCTACCCCCCTCAGTCATCTTTTGTTTTGTCATATAATACAGGTATTACTTTCTCGACATTTCAAAGATTCATTGAAAAAGGTACTGCTCTTATCAGTATTGCTGAAATTAATAAGCTTATTACTCAAAATAATTATTTGAGTTTATATGTTAAAGTTTTGGGTGCGCATATTAGCTCTCTTGATAAAAAAAACCTTGATGAATTAACTATTTTAATAAAAGATATAAAAGTTGATATTGCTAAGACAAATATTGCTTCTACTTCTGAAAGCAAAGCCGAGGTTGTTCTTACTCATGTTCAAAGACTTCCTGAGATTCAAGATTTTAAATTTAAATCATTAAATGATTTGGAAGAATTTCTTAATAAAAAGTTTTCTGGTTTAGATTTTAAAGAACTTCTTGATAAAAAGCTTTCTGGTTTAAATTTTAAGCCAATTAATTTATCGCAAGATTTTGCAGATAAAATGAAAACTACGATTGATTATAAAAATCAGGTTTCTTCAGAGTTTAATAAGCTCAGAGGTTATCCCAGAAAAAATAATGGTTATGCTACTAAACCAAGCATGCATACTTATTATTATCCCCGTCCTACTCCTCAAGATGTTTTAATAGAGGAACGAGACTGGAATAAGACTAATACGTCTTATAGTGGTTCAGAAATTTAAGAATGGAATCTTGAAAGGTTGACTGATAGACAGTTGACTATTCTTGTTCATAGAATGTTTATGTATGCAACTATCTATAAAAGTGTTAAAAACATAGATAGGACTATTTGCAAAATGATTGTTGCAGGTTTTACTGGCCAACTTCGAGGCTGGTGGGATAATTATTTAAATATGGAAGAGAAAACCTCTATTATAAATGTTGTGGCTATTGAAGATAGTGTTAATGATTTAGGCATGACTCTAGTTAAAAATAGAGAAGATGCTATTACACACACTAAGTCACTTAAAAGTATGAATATCACCCCAAGATTTAGTGTCATAAGTACAAGAGTTTTTACAATATGATACAAGTCCAAACTAATATGAAAATCTAAACATAAGAAATATCCTATCAGAATACCAAAATAACCTAATAAATAGAGGTAGATGAAGGTGTGGGCCGCAGAATATCCAAGCAGCGCACCACAACTCCAATATAATCTGAACTCAAATTCAAGCTCAAAGAAACGTGCTCGAATTTGAAATCCAATTTGCACCCCAAAAGAGTGCAGCAAGTGTAGTATGAGTACGAAATCACGTGTACTCAGTATATCTCGTAGACCAACAACGAAGAAGTAGTGACATGAGTATATAAGAAAATAATCCCTTAGGTTTTCAAGTTCATATCATACTTATCAACCGAGTTTTCATCAATAGGGATAATCAAATATGTAATATTTTCCAAAAACCAATAGAACACATAATCAAGCCAGAATGAAGGATGTAATGAGATGCAATGCAATGTGACACTATGAAATGATATGTCTCAAATGCCCAGCACACTCTCTCAACCGTATATACATGATACTCCTCGAAAATACATCGAGAGTTCATGACCCACGGGGAACTCACGAGGTCCATATACCGACACAGACGATCTCCACGTGTCTGTGCGGACGATCTCAACATACTATCATAAAATCAACTAATCCCCAGCACGGACAATCTCCACGTGCCCAACTTATAATCATAACCAATCACTCGCATGGACGATCTCCATGTGCCCAAAATATAATCATAACTCGATCTCAACATGGACGATCTTCCCGTGTTAGACCTTTACTCCCACTTAATCTCATGTCAATGCATGTGCACAATATCTTATCAATAAAAGGGAACGATGAAACATTTCAATAAATCAAATGTCTCTATGACATATAATCACCTCAATTATTACAAACATACGAGTTTGATAAAGAAACACAACCACACAAAAGAAATCAAGTCACTAAATACATCAGCTAATGCCCATATGCTTTGGCATTCTCGAATTAAATCTATCATATTATAGTAATAAACTTTTCCTTTAATAACACCGATACTCGTACCAATGCCCGGCACACCATTGGTACGAGACCCACATCTTTCATCCTTACCTATTGTCTATTCCATTTTTATTATGTAATTAGTAAAAAGTCCTTCAACGAAGTCTGAAAAGTCTTAGCATACCTCAAATGTTGAACATATATCACGAATCTTTAAGATCTTGTTTTTCCCTTTCACAAAGCTTCAAGTGTTCTCAATCTATCAAATATGAATTATTCGTAAGTAAACGAGTCCATAAATATCCATATTACAATACTTCTATTCTAGATAAATAGTCATAACACATAAATGAAGATGATACTACCGAGATGATACTTAGGAACTAAATGATTTTATAAGGGCCTTTCTCATGTCCTGAAGCTACACAGAAACAATGAGTAAATGTCATGGCTACACCAATTTATTGACATTAAACTATACTCCTTCCAATCATTAGCCTATACTAATTTTCTTATCATTAGCCCTTATTAATTGCCCATCACCGTGCCATGATGGACCACTCAACTAGTACGTTTCTCCTTGATAACCCAATTACAACAAGCTGCCACTTTAATTCGTTTCATCACAGTTCACCATATACCCCTACAACTAAAACATACAACTCTTGTTCTTGACATTTAAATTACTGAAAAGATTACTAACAATTATTCATGCTAACTAATTTATTTCACTGCCCATCTTGCTTATATTGGTTCAACCAATGAATATTAAAATATTCTGTAAAATATATCAATAGCCTATAGGTGCACTAATTTAGTCTTTAGTTTTCAATTGATTAAATAAGTGGAAATTGCTAAACCCAATTAAATTCTCCGTAGAATTCATGTACACTTATCCTCAATTTGCTTGCACCAAATAATTCACATCAATTAATGTACATTTGATAATTTCCTTCAAAGATGAGATTGGTAAATAGCTCTTACCTGAAGCAATTTTTCCTAACGAGGAGTACTTCATCTTCATTGTAAGGCGCCGCAATTATTTTATGGTGGTTAAAAATATAAAACCCCATTCTACTTTATCTTAATAAATAGGTCAAGAAAATTACTGTATTAAATAAATTATGGACTTAGCCCATTAACCATTAATTATATAGTCATAATTAAATAAATAATCCAAATTTCCTATTTAAATTTACGGAGAGATTCAAAATTATTCTAGTACTTAAAACGGTCTAATGGGTCGTCACATTATCTACCACTAAAACAAACGTTTGTCCTCGAACGGTAAAAGAATAGAAAGTTCTTGAACGCTCAAAACCACTGGATATCTATTATGTATGTGTGACTCAGTCTACACTGGATATCTTTTCACTGAACCTTTACTAAAACAATTTCTTTTGTCCTATACTTTTGAATCTACCTATCCAAGATTTGTGCTGGTTCTTCGTCAAAAGTAAATTTATGATCAACTAACACTGAACCCCATTGAATCACATGAAAATCATCTTGATGGTACTTCTTCAACGTCGAAATCTAAAACATAGGACACACACCCTATAAGCCGAGTTGCAAATACAACTCGTAAGCCACCTTACCTATACGTTGAACAATCCCAAAAGGGACAATATACCTCAAGTTAAACTTGTCCTTCTTTCCAAATTTCATCACACCCTTCATGGGTGAAACTATCGATAATATATGTTCTCTAACCAGAAATTTTAAATCGCGAACCTTTTGATCGGTAAAACCCTTTTTCCTATTATGAGTCATGAGAATCCTATTCTCAATCAACTTAACCTTACCCAAGGACTCTCTAAATAGATATGTGTCCCACAGTCTAATCTCAAATGCATCAAACCAACTAATTGAAGATCAACATATTCTACCATATCACATATCGAATGGTGTCATCTTAATGCTCAAATGGTACTTGCTATTATATGTAAACTCCACTAAATATTTTAATAAAAGAGATCCCACTGACCACTAAGGTCACTCACATCGCTCTAAACATATCCTCAAGGACCTGAATAGTTCGTACAGACTGTGGGTGAAAGATTGTACTAAGATCCACTCAAGTGTTCAAATCCTTCTGCATAGACCTCTAGAAATGAGATGTAAATTATGTATCTCGATGAAATAATATAAATGGACACCCCATACAAGCGAGCTATTTCCCAAATGTAGATCTAGGCTAACTTTTTCTGAACTATAAGTAATCTGAATTGATATGAAATATGTAGACTTGGTCAATCGATCCACTATAACCCATATAACATCAATTTATACAAGATATGTGGCAACTCTACCACAAAATCTGCAACAATTCGCTCCCACTTCAACTCTAGTATAAGCATCATTTAAGCCATACATACATGATTTTGGTGTTCATACTTCACTTACTAACAATTTTAACACCAAGATAAAAATCTACTATGTCTCTCTTCATAGGGCACTACCAACTATGTTACTTCAAGTCACGATACATCTTAGTAGCCCCTTGGTAAATATAATACCTCAAACTATGTACCTCATCTATGATCAGTCTAGTCAAATCACATGTCTGAGGACACAATTATGATAATTCATCCTCAAAAACCCCTTCACTATCAACTATGCCTCCTTGAATTCTCCTTGTAACACCTTGTCTTGAATCTTACACAAATTTCCATCACCAAGTTGTCGAACCCGAATCTGCTCCAATAAGGACTACCTCACCCATGTAAGCCAAAACTCTACTGGATTTTAATATAGCAAGTCTCATAAAGATTTTAGATAAGGACGGGTCATTCATAGACAAAAGATTCTCTCTTACCAATAACAAACCTAGACTATTCATACCTACCGCATTTCAACTCAAGTCTTCTACTGTCACTCTTCACCCTAATGTTAAGGGGTAGTAACCCCATAGTCCTTGAGAAACTCTAACCATCTCAACTAGATCAAAATTGAGAATTATATGATTGAATATATATTGGAGACCACAATGATTCTTGAACAACTCACAATGCACATCATAAAAGTATTGTCTTCAAATATTTAGTGCAAATATTATAATTGCAAACTCTAAGTTATGAGTAGTATAGTTCTTCTCATGAACCCCTAACTGCTCGAACATAAACTATCACCTTCCCCTCCTACATCCATACACAATCAAGATTAATATGAAAAGTATCCCCATATACAATAAAATCATCTCTCTCCACAAGTAGCGTCTGAGTCAAAGTAGTAATCAATAAAATCTTGAGCTTATGAAAACTCACCTTACACTCATTAGACCACAGAAAAACCATATTCGTTTGAATCAACCTAGTCAAAACGAATGAAATAGATGAGATCCCATCCATGAATCATCAATAATAATTTGAAAGACCTAAGAAACTCTGAATCTCGATAATGAAAACACATATGTCCCAATTATGTACTACCTCAATCTCCTTGGTATCCACCATAATACCTTTTCTTGAACACTACATGATCTGAACTAATTGAAACTCACACTTTAAAAACTTGCATAGAACTCAATCTTCTCTAGATCTTAAAGAACCTTCCTCAAATGATGTTCGTGATCCTCCCTACTACGGAAGTATATCAATATATCATTGATAAATATAATAACAAGGGATCCAAGTACGATAGAAACAACATATGATGATACACTTGATCTAATAAATCTCTTACTCAACAAGTCTTGTTACAATTCTTTCAATTCTACAGGAGCATTCCAATAAGAAATGATAGAAATATAGGCCTAGTGTCCAACTTTAAATCAATATTAAATTTGATATCGCAACCAGGTGAAACACTTTCAAGACTCTTTTACCACTGAAAATGATTCCAAACGAGAATTACCGATACTAGTATCACAAACATAAGTTTGATAGGTGATGCATCATTGTCTCTCTTTTTTCAATTAAGACTTCAAAACTGAAAATACCTTTCTTAGATAAGTACAAAGAGTTTTCTGCCACTTTAGTTTAGGAATAACTGACATATCTTAGGTTATTGTCTTGTCCTAATAGTCTGAAGATGCATGATAGGGAGAAATTTCATCTATATCCAATATGATGTTGAATTCCACCATATTCAGAATAGGTAAGTATGTCCATGTGTCCCGTACTACCAAATCAACAACATAAGATCGATGTAATCGATCTACCACTAAGAACCATCTATCGGTGTAGGAATATGTATAAACATAGGATAAGACTCATTGAGCATATTCAAACCCAAAATAAGATATGTACTTATGAAAAATGAAGTATATCCACACTTGAAATAAAACTGTAGTCAATCGAGAGCATATCGAAGGATACCTTGACCCACCTTGGTTACACCAATACAGTTAGTTATTTACTATTAAAATATTTCCAATGATAATTGTGTTAGTCTATGATCTGTGTAGCAATTACAGCTATTATGCACACGTCTCTATGGACATCCTCATATAGTTTCATACAAATATCTCATCCAAAATTTCCTAATTAAAGAATCTTTCTCCCCTCTTCGTTTCAATCAATATTATTGATCCTTAATGCAAGTTATGAAAGGCTGCTCACCACGTGAATGTATCAATATTTATCATTAACACAATATATTAATTGATTCTTTATTGATTGTTATCCAATTTAGCCTTTTATATTTTCTTGATGTATTAGACTTAGTCTACATCGTGGCTCCGATCAATGAATACCAACATGAATGTGTCACCTAACTTAAACTATTCAAAATGTCTTGAGTATACCTCTACTCGAAAGTATAAAACGGAATCTATCATATGAATCTTATAACAAGTCTTGCCCTCTCAAATGTCATTGGAAGAGGTCACATTTTATATCTTGTCCTTCCTCAACTTTTCCTCATAGCCTTACCATAATCACTATCCCATTATTTGATCAATAGATCTTAATAATCTTACACTACTCTTAAAAACATCAACATTATACCATTTCAGTATTAAATTATTCATTATCATAAATACGGGTCATAAAACTATCCAAAAAAAATCGAATAAAATTCAAGTATCTTTGTCTAAATCACACCTGGAGCAAATCATTATTACTAATTCCAGCCTCATCAATTGCATTCTTTAGAATAGAAAAACTCATTACCAAGTTATTTTGTTAGTCACAGAACACTCATACTACACCACATAATGTCATCCTAACTACTGGGTCTAAATTTGAAAATGTTTCTTCATCATTGGCGAGAGAATGAAACAAAGAAATTTTGACCATAAAATTGAATCACATACGCACGATAAAGAATGAAAGAATGAAGTTTCCTAAAGTCCTATAGCATCTCGAATATAAGTAACAAACGTCTCCACACTGATCCGCAAGACTCTACTAGACTCAACTCTTGTACTCGTGAGACCGATGAACCTAGGGCTCTGATACCAATTTGTCACAACCCAAATCACAAGTCGTGATGGCACCTATGTTCCCAACCGATAGGTAAGCCAACTGAATACTTTTACCAGTTCAATTCAATATTTAAAGTAGAAAGATAAGCGACAACATACTATCCAAACACTAAGTCACTTACAAGTATGAAATGCGGAAACCTAAAATACTACCCCACGATTCAGTGTCATAAGTACAATAGCTTCTACAATATGATACAAGTTCAAACTAATATGAAAATATAAACATAAGAAATATCCTATCAAAATACCAAAATAACCTAATAAATAGAGGTAAATAAAGGTGTGGGCTGCAGAATATCCAAGCAGCGCACCACAACTCCAATATAATCTGAACTCAGATTCAAGATCAAAGAAACGTGCTCGAATTTGAAATCTAATCTGCACCACAAAAGAGTACACCAAGTGTAGTATGAGTACGAAACCACATGTACCTAGTATATCTCATAGATCGACAACGAAGAAGTAGTGACATGAGTATATAAGAAAATAATCCCTTAGGTTTTCAAGTTCATATCATACTTATCAACCGAGTTTTCATCAATAGGGATAATCAAATGTGTAGTATTTTCCAAACACCAATAGAACACATAATCAAACCAGAATGAAGGATGTAATGAGATGCAATGCAATGCGACACTATGAAATGATATGTCTCAAATGCCCAGTACTCTCTCAATCGTATATACATGATACTCCTCAAAAATACATCGAGAGTTCATGACCCATGGGGGACTCGCGAGGTCCATATACCGACACAGAAGATCTCCACGTGTCTGTGCGGACGATATCAACGCACTACCATAAAATCAACCAATCCCCAGCACAGACGATCTACACTACCCAACTTATAATCAAAACCAATCACTCGCACGGACGATCTCCACGTGCCCAAAATATAATCATAACATGATCTCAACACGGGCGATCTCCCCATGTTAGACCTTTACTCCTACTTAATATCATGTCAATGCATGTGCATAATATGATATCAATAAAAGGGAACGATGAAGCATTTCAATAAATCAAATGTCTCTATGACATATAATCACCTCAATTATCACATACATACGGGTTTGATAAAGAAACACAACCACACAAAAGAAATCAAGTCACTAAATACATCAGCTAATGCCCATACGCTTTAGCATTCTAGAATTACAATCTATCATTTATACTTTCCCTTTAATAACACCGGTACTAGTACCAATACCCGTCACACCATTGGTACGAGATCCCCATCTGTCACCCTTACCTATTGTCTATTCCATTTTTAATATGTAATTAGTAAAAATTCCTTCAACGAAGTCTGAAAAGTCATAACATACCTCGAATGCTGAACACATATCACGAATCTTTAAGATCTTGTCTTTCCCTTTCACAAAGCTTCAAGTGTTCTCAATCTATCAAATATGCATTATTCGTAAGTAAACGAGTACATAAATATCCATATTATGATACTTCTATTATGGATACACAGTTATAACACATAAAGGAAGATAATACTACCGAGATGATACTTAGGAACTAAATGATTTTATAAGGGCCTTTCTCATGTCCTGAAGCTACACAGAAACAATGAGTAAATGTCATGGCTACACCAATTTATTGACATTAAACTATACTCCTTCCAATCATTAGCTTATACTAATTTTCTTATCATTAGCCCTTATTAATTGCCCATCACCGTGCCATAATGGACCAGTCAACTAGTACGTTTCTCCTTGAAAGCCCAATTAGAACAAGCTGCCACTTTAATTCGTTTCATCACAGTTCACCATATACCCCTACAACTAAAACATACAACTCTTGTTCTTGAAATTTAAATTGCTGAAAAGATTACTAACAATTATTCATGCTAACTAATTTATTTCATTGCCCATCTTGCTTATATTGGTTCAACCAATGAATATTAAAATATTTTGTAAAATATATCAATAACCTATAGGTGCACTAATTTAGTCTTTAGTTTTCAATTGATTAAATAAGTAGAAATTGCTAAACCCAATTAAATTCTCCGTAGAATTCATGTACACTTATCCTCAATTTGCTTGCACCAAATAATTCACATCAATTATGTACATTTGATAATTTCCTTCAAAGATGAGATTGGTAAATAGCTCTTACCTGTAGCAATTTTTCCTAACGAGGAGTACTTCATCTTCATTGTAAGACGCCGCAATTATTTTGTGGTGGTTAAAAATATAAAAGCCCATTCTACTTTATCTTAATAAATAGGTCAAGAAAATTACTGTATTAAATAAATTATGGACTTAGCCCATTAACCATTAATTATATAATCATAATTAAACAAATAACCCAAATTTCCTATTTAAATTTACGGAGATAGTCAAAATTATTCTAGTACTTAAAACGGTCTAATGGGTCGTCACAACAACAACAACAACTACTACTACTGTATTAAATAAATTATGGACTTAGCCCATTAACCATTATTTATATAACCATAATTAAACAAATAAACCAAATTTCCTATTTAAATTTATGGAGAGAGTCAAAATTATTCTAGTACTTAAAACGGTATGATGGGTCGTAATAATAATAATAATAATACTAAGCAAGTCAAATGTTGGCCTAAAAAAAGTTTGATTTTCCATTTTAAAAAATAATTAAATTTGATTATATATATGTTGCAGAATAATGAAAATTATCAACAACAAAAAATTCGATATTACGAAAAAGTTACAAAAATTATAATTTCAAAAACAAATTAATCTCTATTTAGAAAAGAAAACATTTATCCAACTAAATAGGGAGTTCTAAAACTTTTTTGCCATTTGATAACTGCTAACCAATATATAACTAATCGCTTTAAAATTTCAGTTTAAACTTCTCGTTTGCAATTGTTGAAAGAAATTTACTCTCCAGTAGGCAAAGAACTCCCAAACTTCATTTTGTCAAGGTAAGTTGTCATATATTTTTAGATTTTTCTTTGTTCAACCAAAATTAAATAGTAATTAGTCTTATTCGTTTGTGATTCTACTTTGATTTGTAGCAAAATTTGGGTCATATTATATGCTTAACAAATTACTTAAGGAGAATAAAGTGTACTCTTGATGGATGAAATGAATTGTATATAGGTAAATATACAATCAAAGTGTATATTATAGTGGAGTGATGATAATTGATGCTCGGGCGATTATGAAGAAACAAAGAAAGACATATGCGAGTGGAAATTAAGAATTACTTGTGAAGAGTAACACAATTAAAACCTTCAATGAATATCTAAGTCCATTGTGAGAACGAGATTGTATATGACGCTTAAATATTTTATATCAACATACATATTTTCTATTTTATATCTCTTAAGGTATCAATAATCGAAAGTTTTTAAGATTTAAATTGACAATTCAAAGAATTACTTTCTTTTCTTTTTAATTTCCTCTAAACTCAATAAAAAAACGGTTTCTTTGTATGTGAATATTTAAGATTAATAATTTCTCTGTATCTTTGTATGTCTATTTTTAAAATAATTATTTACAGAGAATTTTTATTGCTTTAAAAAAAGAATTGAAATAAACCTATAATTTATACAGTGTACAAAGAATTTTTATGCTTTTAAAAAAGAATTGAAAGAAATCTGTAATCTCTAATAATTTAATAATTTAATAATTTAATTATTATTAAGACAAGAAAAAACATGTTAGTTGAATCCTCATCAAATATAAGTTTAATTATAAAAATAATTGTTTGCCTTTTAAAAAAAATTACTTTTATTCGAATTTATCAAGGTTGTTTAATTAATATATTTTTCAATTTACCATAAGAATTTCATATTTCTTTTGACGAATACTAACTTTGACTTTTTATTTTTTATGAATTTCAGACTTTATAATGTTGAATTTTATATGAATGATCATGATCATTACCTTGAATGTAATAGCGACAAAAAATATAAGAATATAAAATTTATATCTATATATCTATCTATATATACTAGGAGAAGTAAAAATTATCACATGTCAGCACCACAAAATTTCTTCATTTTTTAGTTTTAAAAATTTAAATTTTAAAATAATTTTAATCTGCATTAGTTATTAAATTTAAATTTAAATTTTTTAAAAATCAATAGATATTTTAAACGATTTTTTTAATTTTTTTTTAGAAAGTTACCACAATTAATATTATTCTTCTCTATTCTTTTTTATAAAAAATAATGAGTTCTACATGTGGTTAAAAAAAATAGGACTCTTATTTTTATTCTAATTAGAATATTTATTTTTTTATCTCATGTATTTGTGGGTATAAAAGGGGTAATGGGATAATGTCGTCTAGTTAGCAAGTCTTCTCAAGAACTCACAAAAAACACATTTCAAGGGACTTGGTCCTTGCAAGACTGCGTATGTGAAAAGACGACAAGACAACTGTCAGAAAAGCTGTCACCTCTGATGTGGTAGGTGTACGTCTTTTTAGAGAAGCAGACTCTCAACCAATGGGGTCGTCTTAAGAGGTTTGTGTCCATTTAATATAATATTTTCTCACAAGACACAAACTAAGATTTGGCAAACAAAATTCATAAGCTTACAAAGACAAGACAATCTTCAAGGAAGAATTCAAGCACAACAGAACACATACATCAAGGGACCTGATAGACCAAAGAAGATCAATCTTTATCTATTGGTGTTGTTGAATGCTTGTAATGTGCTAAACTTGTAAGATTTGTTTCACTCTTATAAGAAACGTTTCGAACTGTTGTGTGAGTTAGTGTAAGAACATTGTTAGAGTTAACTTTGTGTCTTACTGTTGAAGTCTATATTAATTAGTGATAGTTAATATAGTGGGCAATGAGTGTATTGCTTTGGCTCAGTAAGTAATAGGTGTATTGCTTAGTGTGAGATTAAGAGTTTAGTCTCATTGGTGTAGTTGAAATCTGTATTCACTTTTGCTTGGAGATTAGTGAAGGCAATTGAAAATCCTGTGTGACAGGTCGTGATTTTAATCCCTTGAGCAAGGAGATTTCCACATAAAACTCTTGTGCCTGATTTACGTTGTGCTATTTATTTCCCACACTTTAATTCTGTCAAGGGTCTTGTGATCACTGGGGGACACGTACATTCCAACAATTGGTATCGGAGCAGGAGCTCTCTATTTGGTTAACACCAAGAGAAAAGATCCTGCAGGAATGGCAGCTCCACCAAGTCTGGAAGAAAGTCAATCTACCTCACGTCCTCCTCATTTCAACGGCCAGTTCTATGGGTGGTTGTCATGACCCAGGGGTACCCCCTAGATGTAACAAGGCATACAAGACCCCGAAAGGCCTCATACAAGCCCCTTAGCATACCATAACATAAAGTAATAGAAATGATGCAAAAATTTAAAATATTTTTCCGTAATATCAAGTCTTTATAAAAGCAAGCGGAAGTCAATTACACTTGTCTCAAACCATCTAGTACATAAAAATCTTTGGGACGCAGCCCAAACAAAAGTTCTAACATAAAAATAATAGACATAAAGGAAAGGTGATCAAATCCCCGATGCTATGAGGACTCACCAAGTCTTCACTCCTTGCTCTACTATGAACCTAGCCACGGGGATAAAACTCAATATCGTCGGATCCTACATTTGATAAAAATGTAGGCAAGAGTATGCGTTAGTACAAAATGTACTAAATATGATAACTAACATAACATCATAAGAGCATAACAACATAATCATAGACATAATCACCAACATAGGCACAACATAAGCATTAATCAACATAATACATAATTCATAAGCATAAGAGATACAACATATACATAAGCATAGTCAATACTTAAATCTTCATAACCTAAGAGAAACACTTCATAAGTAACCTCAAAGCATACTTGTGAAATGCATAGATAAGACCCCATAATCTCACCCATGCTAAGTACCACTTTAAGCCATCATACATATTACCACCTATTATTCTCATATTTTGCCCATCTTTCATAGACAAGGGGAATCACCTTTAGTCATACATATCATGGAAGGCCTTTCAAGATACAATCCATACAATTCATTCTTCATAACATAATTCATATTGAGAAAATCATAGGTATTCGCCTCCATGTTCATATTAAGAAATCATAGGTATTCGCCTCCATGTTCATATTAAGGAATCATAGGTATTCGCCTCCATGTTCATATTAAGGAATCATAGGTATTCACCTCCATGTTTATATTAAGGAATCATAGGTATTCGCCTCCATGTTCATATTAAGGAATCAGGTATTCGCCTTCATGTCCATCATATTATGATATAGGTAATCGCATCCATATCACTTTAAAGGCTAATGGGTATTCACTTCTTGCCTTTCTTTAGAAGTCATATATTAAGGGTAGTCACCACACACTTCTCATATCATGACATGGGTAATCACCTCATGTTTATCTATTTAGGAATAAGGGAATTCACCTCACATCCCTCTCATACAAAGGTCTTTGGGGAATCAACTCAAGCCTCATCACATCTCATAGTCTTTAGACTTAGATTCATTTTAGGTGAGCAAGCCTTTCAACCTAGAATCATTCTATGTGAAAGAACCTTTCATATCATATCTTATTCATACATAAGTGTGTCTGTGAGAATATCCTTTCAACAACACAGCTACAACATCATAATCATAAACACTTTACTCTCAAAGTGTTTCTTAAAGTATATACTTAGACTTAATAAAATATTCATTCTCTCATACAACCTCCTTGAGGTTCTAAACTTTGTTTCAATCATCACATCTAGAATTCTAGCATTAGACTTGGATATCATCATAACTCAAGTGATTCTATCACTTCATACATTCAATCATTGATAAGGTAGATTAGGTAGGTAAAGTCCTTCCACAATAATTCTATCTAATAGTCTACCATTAGCATATAAGCTTCACCCCTAAAGCTTCAACATACATAGTTCATCACATTAGCTTTACTCTCAAAGTCCTAGGAATCAACATTCATAGCTACAGGCTTTACTCTCAAGAAATCTATTATACATATCATTAATCTTAGAAGATCATCTCCAAATCCTCAATTTCCCCCTTGAAGGCATAAAACCCACTTACTTTAATTTCATCTTTCTAGACATGGTTTAGGCATGGGTACATGTAAATGATTTCTCAAAAACATGATTTACTACTAATTCAATCATAAACAATCAACATACGCTCAATTGGATCCATATTCATCATAACCCACAACATTAAAGAAATCCTAACTTGAATTGGGGAAGTTTTTCATCAAATTGGGGATTACAAAGCCTACCAAATTTGAAACAATGGAGACTTGACTTGACCTTGCTTGACCCTCTTCTTCTTCTTCTTCTTCTTCTTCACTTTCTAGAGAGAGAAGTATTTGAGAGGATGAACTTTGGGATTCTTTTGGGGTTTTGGAAATAATGACTTAATTGGGGAGGTTAAAGGGTTAAAATATCTTATATAGGTGTATAAAGTCTAGGCAAAATGATCTCACTTAAAGCTAACTTAAAAATGAATTTCCTAAAATGACCTTCACTAAGCAGCCTACTCCCAGGCACCACGATAGGCTTCATGAGCCGTGGTCCACACCACTGCTCGTGGTCCTTGGGAAGTTGCTAGGCCATGGTGTCTTGTCCTCCAAAAACCTAAGGCATCTTCACAAGCCTTCCCACGAGCCGTGATCTTCACCACTAGCCGTGAAGTGGCTCGTGAAGGTGAGCCATTCTTGGGCAGCTCAAGGTAGATACTTTCTTAGCCACCACGAGCCATGGTCCTCACCACTGGCTGTGGTGGTGGTCGTGAAGTCGGGTAGTGTCTTGGCAAGTTTGGGGAAGCCTTGGCCCTTGCCCCTTTGCCTTGGCTCTTGCACCTTTGCCTTGGCTCTTGACCCTTTGCCTTGGCTCTTGATTCCCTCATGCTTATCCCTAGTTGGCATACTAAACTACAGGGTGTTACAATCCAGAATGCACGATTATATTATGGCGGAAGACAACGAGCTGTGGGATGTAGTGTTTGATGGTCCTTATATTCCTACCAAAGATGTGAAGGATGGAGATCTGACTCGGGTTGTTCCCAAGTCCAAAAAAGAGTATGATGAAACAGACAGAAAAAAATTCAAAAAAAAATTATAAAGCAAAAAAGTTGTTGGTATGTGGAATAGGAGCAGATGAATACAACAGGATTTCGGCCTGTGAAACGGCCAAGGAAATATGGGACTGCTTGAAGACAACCCATGAAGGAACAACTCAACTTAAGGAATCAAAGGTGGACATGTTTACTACTCAATATGAAAATTTTAGCATGAATGAAGGTGAAACTATTCATGAATTGCACTCTAGATTCACCTCCATCACTAACGAATTTTGATGCCTTAGTGAGTCCATTCATCCAGATAAACAAGTTTGAAAAATCCTTTGAGTTCTTCTCAAGTCATGGGAAAGCAAAGTATGCCATCACTGAAGTAAGAGATCTGAAAACCCTTCCAATGGATGAGTTGATAGGCAACTTGCAGACCTATGAGTTGAACAAACTACATGATTCATCCAAGAGGGAAGGAAAGAAAGACAAATTTGTTGCATTGAAGGAATCTCAAAATAATGCTTCAGAAGATAAGGAAGAGATGGCTTATTGACTAGAAGGTTTCAAAAAATAGGCAAAAAACATGGAGGATTTCAGAGAAAGGGTAACTCCAGCAGAACAACAAATGCAAATGATCTTTGCCACAAGTGTGGAAATCCAGAACACTTTATGAGAGATTGTCAGAGCCATAAGCGTGAATTTCAACACTTCAAATAAAGGCGAAGGGACCAGGTCCCTGACCATGCTAAGAGAAAGGCTAATGTTGATCAAGTGGTGAAGAAGGCCTTTGCAGTATAAGAAAACACCTCTAGTGATTCTGAAGAGAGAAAACATCATGAAAATGTCTCTATGATGGCAGTCAAGGATGATGAGGACCTCTTCAACTCCATATTCTCACTGATGGCAAAGACTGACGATGAAGACGACAAGGACGAGTAACATTTCTTGACCTTAAGGGTGACATAGACAACTTGTCCATTAAAAGGTTGAGAAAATATGTCATTGTGTTAATCGACACTGTTGATGAATTAATGAATGAAAAAATGGTCTTAAGTGAAAACCTGGATCTTTGTCAAGATGAAAAATCAACCCTTATTGCTCATATGTCTGAAATGAATGTTAGGCTGAGTATTCTGGAGACTGAGGGTTGTCAACATAAGGAAAAACTAGAAACCTCTGAGAATGGAAAAAGGAAACTCAGTAGCTTTGAGTTTGATATACAGGAGAGTCTAAAAATTTATGATTCCAAACTAGTTGTCGCCCTTTAAAGAAACTCACAGCTAGTAAGGGACTTAAGTCAAGTTAAAGAAGAGCTAAATCAATCTTTGAAGTGGAGTGATTCTTCAAAAATTCTTTCTAACTTGGCAAATCATAAATTCAACAGTAGTAATGGTTTAGGGTGTAGAAAGATGGAACCTCCCTATAACCCTCATAGCAAGTATGTATCAGTATTTTGATAATCTGTTATGTACTCACTTGGTCTCCTGAAGAGAAACTGTGAATCCGTGAGAAAGACCAAAGAAAACCAAGCAAGGTTTCTTGAATCTGAAAAAAGAAAGTACATGGTCCCAGGTATCATTTCAGTAAAAACACCTTGCCCCTGGACTGGACGGTTTCTTATCAAGCCCCTTGATAGCTTTTGGGAACTCCATCTAAAGTGGGTTCCTAAATCTAACAAGTGATTCTCTTCTACAGAAGGGAGGAAGTAGTCAATGTTGGTTCATGGACAGTGGTTGCTCAAAGCATATGACTGGAGAAACTCATAACTTCCTCTCTCTGGAAGCACATCAAGGCAGTGGTGTGTCTTGGGGAATCGGTAAGAAAGGATTTACTCTTGGTATCAGAAGGATTGGGATATCTGTGGAAAACTCCATTGATAATGTTTATTATGTGAATGGGTTAAAATATAACCTACTCAGTGTGTCTCAGAGTTGTGATAAAGGAAATGAAGTTAGATTTGTGTCCAACACGTACCTTGTTACAAATCTAATTTCAAAAGAAGTCATTATATCGGCTAAATGGCTCAAGAACATATACGTTGCAGACCTCAACTCAATACGAGGTGATAACCTCACGTGTATAGGTGCTCAAGGTGATAATGTTGATTTGTGGTATAGAAGGTTGGGGCATGTAAGTTCATCACTGTTGAACAAACTGGTTTCTGGGGACCTGGTCCGTGGTTTGCCAAACTTAAAATTTGCAGAAAATAAAATATGTGATGCGTGCGTAAGAGGAAAGCAAACCAGATAATATTTCAAGCAGAAGAAGGGTGTTAGCACCATCGGGCCTCTAAAATTATTTCACATGGACTTGTGGTCCTGTGAGAATCCAGAGTAAAAGTGGCAAGAAGTTCTTTTTAGTAATAGTTGATGATTTTTTCCAGGTTCACCTAGACCATGTTTCAACGAAGCAAGGATGAAACTGTTGATCTGTTGATAACCTTTGCAAAAGGGATTCAGATGAAGCTAAACTGCAAGATTGCAGGAATCATATCAGACCATGGTACAAAATTCAAAAAATGCCCAAATCGAAGGCTTTTGTGCTAACTGCGGAATTCACAATAACTTTTCTGCTCCCATAACCACTCAGCAAAATGGGGTTATCGAGAGAAAAAATACAGAACCTGCACAAGGACCCGGTCCTTCCATTGCTTCAGATGTTGCTGACAGATAAGTAGCAAACAAAGAAATTCCTGAAGCAGGTGAATGAGTTGGTGAAACAAGAGAGGAGGCTATGAGGAAATCAGGGTGGAAACATCAGTCTTCTCATCCTATGGATATTCTTGTCCCTCCTCTTGAATATGGATGCACACTAGATCAAAGACAAGAAATATAGTTGCATTTTCAGCTTTCATCTCCACTGTTGAACCGAATAATATCACAGAGGCTCTAAATGATTCTGAATCGGTGAACTCAATGCAGGAGGAACTTCATCGATTTGAAAGAAGTAAAGTGTGGTACATGGTCCCCAACCTCTAAATAGAACCATTATTGGGACTAGGTGGGTGTTCAGAAACAAGATGGATGAACATGGGATTATCACAAGAAGAAGTTCAACATGCAGGAGGCCAAGATACTTAATACACCTATGAGAGCTAGTACCAAACTTGACAGCGACGAAGCAAGCACGGATGTGAATGAGGCTATGTATAGAGGAATCATTGGCTCTCTCTCCTCTATCTAACTGCAAGCATGCCTGTCACAACCCAAGCCTAGGGCCTAGACGTGACCGGCGAATGGGGAACCCGAAGGAACCCCAAACAAGCCTCATAGCGTATCATTGCACATCCTTGGTCGCGGAAGCAATTAAATGACCATAAGCGATAAGCATAATCAAGGGGGAAATCGGGACTAAGGGAGCAAGAAAAAAAAAGAGAAATGATACATAAATATCATAGATGAGTCGAGCTCAAGCATAATACACAACTTGTCCAACACCACCTCTAAACATGGGTACTTAGCGGGGGCCAAGACAAACTACCGGACTCACCCTCATAGTCAATACACAACAAAAAAAGGGAAAAGTCTTATACATAGCAAGAGATCATAAGCAACGTCCCCGGAATAGAGGACTCACCAATAACCTCGATAGAAAATCGTACTAGCCACGCGG
>JAJOOS010010807.1:0-58206 GCA_029582725.1 Solanum chiquidenum
AAACATGAATCAATTCACCCCCAAGCATCAACAACTCAACCAACAAGAATTCTACAATTTGTTCTTCAAGAACCTCACTTCTTCCACATGTACACAACTCAAAATCAATGGATTGAAACAAGTTGGTGTGTGGGTGAACTAACCCAACATGAAAATATCTCATATACCTTAATAGGGATCACCCCCGACGAATTCCACTCGCAAGCTTGGATGATCTTGACGAATTCTTACCTTTTTCTCCCTTTCTTTCTTCTTTTCTCTCTTCTCCAAGCCCTAAGCGTTCTTTAATTTTCCAAAACTGATTTAGGTTCTGTTTTTACCCCAATAAACCCCTAAAATCAAATTAGGAAATTAATTAGAGAAAAGACTACTTTGCCCTTCCCTAAATCTGGATTGGGACTTTCCTCAATCCAACAATCCAACTTCCGAAAGGCATATCTCACTCATACGATGTCGAAATCGTGCAATCTCGGCGGCGTTGAAAATATCTCTACAAGGGATTTCCAACCATATCAATATCTGATCCTAACTCCTCCTGAGCTAGGAGTTATGGCCGTTTGAAAATGGCCAAAACTCACTTTCTTAACTTAGACAAAATTTCCAGGTTTCCTTATTCTTTCTAAAAATCAATATTTTCATATTTTAAACTCTTTATAGTCGTTTCTAGGTGTGAGATGTTACAATAGGACTTTGTTAGCTTGTAACATAGGCTTGGGCTAAATGAAGGGTACATTTGGGAGTGGTGACTATGCCCTCCTTGATTTCATCTTCAACTAGCTCTCCTTTTCTTTTCGTAGCCAACCTTTTCTCATTTTTTTACCCCTTAATTTTCTAATATTACGGATGTGACTCACCTTCTTTTCTCCCCTTTCACTTTTTTTTTTTCTTTTGAACATATACACATTCATCCTATATTCATATGCCACATCCATATGTTCTGATTATTTCTAGCCTATCTTTTTCATATCCCATCATTGTAACACCTCAGAAATTAGAAAGTTTAATTGTAAAGGAAAATGCAGTTTTAGGCACTGAGGCGGTGGTCTATGAAACTAACCTACTAATGTACCACAGATTTAAGGTACTTATAATGCTTTAAATTTTTAGTTTTGCATGTGTCTTAATCATTTGTTAGTAGACCTGATGGTATTTTTATATATGGTTACAGGAAAGTAGGTTGTGATAGCCCGAGGATGGACCTTAATGAATCAACTAGTTTTTAAAGCCTAAGGGTCAACCTATGAGCCGTAGTCCATTCTACAAGCCGTAAGATTGACTTGTAGATGAAGGTTGAAGATGATGGTGATATTTTGTCCAAGTATGGGGCAACATAAGCAAATTATATATGACCCATAGAATGATCTACAAGCCATAGGTCTGAGTCGTAGAAAGAGTCAGAAAAGTTAGTCCAGTACATTGAACGATGAGTTGCCAGGACGGACCATGCAAAGGTTTAAGAGTCGTAGATCATGTCTGTAGGAAGATTCCAAATATACTTTGAATAAGCTACCTTCTATGGGCTTGGTCTATGAGCCGTAGACCATGAACCATAGACTTGTTTGTCGAAGCCCACTTTTCTATGTTTCCTTTTCCTAGTTTATTTAGGACTAGATGTTTATAAATAGTTGTTTTATTTCTCATTTTTGGATGTTAAACAGTTGAATATATTTTTTTTTGGTTTTAAGAATTATTTTGGTGAATAATTTGTCCATTTTAATTTTTGAAGCATCAATTTATAATGCATCTTTGGTTCATTAATTCAATATTCCAGAATTCATCTCCTCTAATTGTAAGTTCATGATTTATTTTAACAACCTTATTATGAATTGTGATAATTCAAGCATGAGTAGCTAAATCCACAACTAGGGTTGTGGGAACCATGAGAAATTAACCAAGTATACCTAATAATTAATAATTATTGAATAGTATTTATGCATGTATTATTAATCTCAACATTTTAATTTATTTTTAATGGTGGCCGGCATTAGGACCCGCCTTATTCCTACTTTCCCGGCCAAGGAAGTAACAAATGGGAAAAGAGATTAAACAACAGAGATTTGGCGACTACAACCGACATCTAATAGTTTGAAACCCCTTTGTGAGAGCTAATATGGGATTAAGGGTAAGGATTAGTAAAAGATACACCCGTAGATCGCACAAGTTGCATGGTGAAATTCCCTTCTTGGGTGAGTAGCCACTTAGGAGTCACCTTACTTACTGACTTTGCATGTCAAACACTAGACAAGGTTACTACTATAAAGTTTATTGCGTTAAGGATTTGTGGGGAACACATATACCCTAGTTTTATCTTCTATTGATTCTACAAAATATTCAATCCTGTCTTCTTGGTTACTTGTTACTGAAATTAATCAATTAAGATTTTTCTTACAAAGCCACCCTTATACGGAAATAACCAAACTAAAATTACAATTAACAACTAATTAGCTTAAGTCAAGACCTCATTCCTCGTGGGATCGACCCTAACCTTTGTTAGGTTTTTTATTTGAACAACAACCACTTATACTTCTTTAGGGACGTATAATTTGCGCGTATCACCTACGGACCATAGGAAGGAAATGGTAGGACCTAGAGTTGAGTTTTGTGAATTTCAAGTTTCTAAAGTTTAACCCACGAGTGAACATGACGCGCTGTAAGAAGTTTTACCGATCACAGGATTGATCCATAGATTGATTTAGAGAAGTTGACTTGAGACCTCAGTCTACAAGAAGAGTTTGATGGGTCGTAGAAAGGGTCTCGTAGAAAGGATCTAGACTTAGTAAATTTTTGTACTTGAAATTGGGTTCTACGGAAGAGGTCTATGGACCAAAGATGGAATGACAGACTATAGAAATCTCTCATGGGAAATGATTAAATTTTTGGTTTCTAAATTTGGTTCTACGGTTGATCAGTACAGGCCGTAGAATGTTTTTCGGACCATAGGTCCGAATCGTAGATCACTTTCGATAGTTATTTATTAAGGGTGGGTCTTCTTTCTATATATTTAATACCTATCCTATGTAGTTTTTACCCTAATTCCAAGTCCATAGCTACCTTTCAATCCCTAAATCTACCCAAACTCTCTCATTCTCTTAAATTCCCAAATTCCATCACATTCATCCCCTTCAAATCCTCTCAAGCTTCAAGGAAGAAAATACAGGGTTCAAGCTTTAAGTCTCCTTGTTCCTCCATGGATTTTGGGCTTTGATCATCAAAGTATGTGTGACTTCACCAATGGATTCCATTGATCCATTGGGTCCCAAAATATTTCTAAGTTTCCAATTCAATTTCACCTAAATAGCTTAGAGTTTCACGTGATCTATGTGGGTCTTACTTGATGTTGATTTAATTGTTCAATTTCAATCTTCTTATGCATATTTTGATTAAACTACATGATTTCCAATTGATTTCTATAAGACTCATGCATTAATCATGATTTTGACTATGAATTTATGAAGAAGTCCATGAAGTTGTCAATATGAATTATGAAAGTTATATATGTTTTTATGAGGAAGATATTCATGTCTAAGGTTGCTTTTAAGATAAGCATCATCAAATTGTGAAAGGTTTTCTCACATAATTACGAAATCATGATTGGTGAAAGGATTTCTCAAATATGCGTGAATCATGGTTTAAAGGAGCTATTCTATGATGACTTAAGATTAGATTGGTAGTTTAAATTATGTCTTTCCAAGTATGATAATATAAATATGGCTATGACTAATTCCATTGGGATTTTACTTAGCACTTAGAATATATTAATATGGAGGCCTTCCCATTAGTAGAGGTCGGGTGTCTAGTAGCAATCTCATTGTCCCTAACTATGTTCCCCTGTAGGATTTGTTTTGGAAAAAAATATCTAGTAGATCCACCTAAGCTAGAAGTTCATGGTCCTTAACTTGGTATGTAGGACATCTCTTTTTGGTGAAGAATCAAGACGCTGGATTCCATGTTATAGATCACATGGTCTATGTCGGTTAACCGTAAATATCCCACAAAAAAATGAACCAAGTTACTTTTAAGGTTTTATGAAGCTTTTATTATACTTTAAGATGCATTTACCGTGTTCATGATTTATGATTCTTCCGTGAAGGCTTTTTAATATGTTTTAACTTGGTCATGCATATCATGTTTTCCTTATGTCCTCTTATGATCATATTTTTATGCATTTCCCCATACTTAGTACATTCAATGTAATAATGTATACTTGTGCCTATATTGTCTCATACGTAGGGTTCAACGCTTCCTCTCCTCCCGCTCGTGGTTTGTAACACCTCAGATTCAAAAAGATGGAAAAAATGCAGCTTTCCAGGAATTGGTGCCAGAACTAACAGAGCCACCAACGTTACTAGAATGAATCCTCCAGAGTTTCATGGTTCTAAGGTTGAGGAAGATCCTCAAGAGTTCATTGATGAAATGTATAAGGTGTTGATGATCATGAGAGTGACACCGGTGGAAAAGGCGGAATTGTCCGCTTATTAACTTAAGGGTGCTTCTCAAATATGGTTCAACCAATGGAAAGAAGAGAGGGCAGAAGATGTGGGTCCTCATAAATGGGAAAATTTTAAGGTTGCTTTCCTTGATAGGTTCTTTCCCCTTGATATGAGGGAGGCAAATGTGCTTGAAGTCATCAACCTTCATCAAGGAAGTATGAGTGTGAAGGAATATGCTTTAAGGTTTACACAATTTTCTTGATATGCTCCTACTATGATTATCGATCATAGGGCAAGGATGAGTAAGTTCGTTTAGAGTGTGTCCAAAATGGTGGTTAAGAAATACCGTACCTCTATATTTATCAATGATATAGACATTTCTCGTCTCACAATTCATGCTCAATAAATTGAAGCGGAGAAACTTAAGGAAAGGTCTAGGAGGCAAAGAGGGCCTAGACCGGTGATGGTGACTTTTCACATTCAAGGTCCGAGAGACATGGTCGTTCTAAATTCTGACAAAGGTTTTCCAGACAAGGTTCCTCCAATGCTCCTCCTAAGTTCAACAAAGATAGTGTGTCTAACCCTAAGCCGCAAGGAGGAAATGATGGTGGATCTTCATTGTCGTGCTAGTTGTGGAAGGAAACATGAGGGTAAGTGTTTAGCTAGCATGGATGGTTGCTTTGGTAGTGGTAAGAGTGTTCATAAAATAAGGGATTGTCCCGTGCATACGGCTAAGGGGAGAGAAGGTAAGCAAGCTCTGCCTAGTGGTTCGAGTTCAAGTGCTCTAAAGCAAAACTGATTCTATGCACTTCAGACTCATCATGAGAAATAGGGTTCTCCCGATGTGGTTACCGGTATGTTGAAAGTCTTCCAACTTGATGTTTATGCCTTACTTGACCCCTGTGCTACCTTGTATTTTGTGAAACCATATGTGACTATGAGGTTTGATATTCTTTTGGATGTATTGTTAGATGTTTTTTTCTGTCTCTACTCTAATTAGTGAATCTATTGTGGCTAAGAGGGTCTATAGAAAGTGTCCTATCTCCTTATCTCGTAGAGACACTCATGTTGATCTTGTAGAGCTTGATGTGCTTGATTTTGGAGTTATCCTTGGTATGGATCGGCTACATTCATGTTATGCTTCTATTGACTGTAGAACCCGTGTAGTCAAGTTTCAGTTCCCAAATGAACCCATCTTAGAATGGAATGGGGAAACTCTATGCCTAACGTCAGTTTGCTTCTTGTCTAAAATCTAGAAAAATTATTTCTAAGGGTTACAATTCCATATTATGTGGTTTAGGGATATGGATTCTGAAACCCCTACTCTTGAGTCGGTCCCCATTGTTAACGAGTTTACGGAAGTGTTTCCCGATGATTTACCCGATGATCCTCCCAAAAGGGAAATATACTTCGATATTGACCTTCTTCCAGATATGCAACCTATCTCTATTCCTCCTTACCGAATGGCTTCAACATAACTTAAGGAATTAAAAGAGCAATTGAAAGATTTTTTGGATAAAGGCTTCATCCGACCGAGTATCTCTCCATGAGGTACTTTAGTTTTGTTTGTTAGAAAGAAAGATGGTTCACGCCATATGTGTATTGACTACCGACAATTGAATAAGGTTACTGTTAAGAACAAATATCCTCTCCCAAGGATAAATGATTTGTTTGATCGACTTCAAGGGGAAAGTTACTTCTCTAAGATTGACCTCTGATCAGGTTACCACTATTTGACGATAAAGGAGATGACATTTCGAAGACGGCTTTTCAAACTTGATATGGTCATTATGATTTCTTGGTAATGCTGGTTGGTTTGACGAATGCTTCGACTACATTTATGGATTTAATGAATACGGTGTTTAGACAATACCTTGATATATTTGTGATTGTGTTCATTGATGATATATTGATCTATTTGAGATGTGAAGATGAGCATACCGATTATTTGAGGATTGTGTTGCAAGTCCTCAAGGATCAACAATTCTTTGCAAAGTTTAGTAAATGTGAGTTTTGGCTAAGGTCTGTGGCTTTTCTTGGTCATACTATTTCTGGTAAGGGTATTGAGATAGATCCTAAGAAGACAGATGCAGTAAAGAGTTGTCCTAGACCTCTATCACATTCGAATATTAGAAGTCCTTGTGTTTGGCTAGTTACTATAGAAGGTTTGCTGAAGGATTTTCTTGGATTGCCTCTCCTTGACGACATTTACCCAAAAGAAGGTTAAGTTTGTATGGTACAAAGTGTGTGAAAAGAGTTTTCAAAAATTGAAAGATAGACTTACTTCCTCTCTGGTGTTGACTTTATCGGAAGTAATTGATGGGTTTGTTGTTTATTGTGATGCCTCGAGAATTGGGTTAGGATGTGTCCTTATGCAAAATGGGAAAGTCATTTCCTATGCTTCAAGGCAACTTGAGATTCATGAAAAGAATTATCCTACCCATGACCTTAAACTAGGTGTTTGCTCTTAAGATTTTGAGACATTATTTGTATGGTGTTCATGTAGATATTTTTACTGACCACAAGAGTTTGCAATATGTGTTTAAACACAAAGATCTAAATCTTCACCAAAGAAGGTGGCTTGAGTTACTAAAGGATTATGACATAAGTTTTCTCTATCACCCGGCAAGGCAAATATGGTGACAAATTCTCTTAGTCGGTTATCGATGGGTAGTGTTTCTCATATTGAGAATGATAAAAGGAGTTGGTTCGAGATGTTCATAGATTGGCCTGATTGGGTGTTCGGTTAGTTGACTCTACCAAAGGTGGTGTGAGGTTCACAGTGGTTCAGAATCATCTTTTGTGGTGTATGTGAAAGCCAAGCAAGTTACTGATCCAACTTTAATTGAATTGAAGGAAGTGGTGCTTAAAATATTCGTAGAGGCTTTCTCCCAAGGGGGAGATGGTGTGCTTAGATATAAAAGTCGTTTGTGTATTCCTAATGTTGATGACTTGAGAGGGAAAATCTTATCAGAGGTCCATAGTTCTCGATATTCCATTCACCCAGGATCCACCAAGATGTACCGTGACTTGCGGGAGATCTATTAGTGGAATGGAATGAAAAAGGATATTGCAGAATTTATGGCTAAGTGTCCTAATTATCAACAAATGAAAGTTGAGCTTCAAAAGCTGGAGGTTTATCTCAAGATATTAGCATTCTTATTTGGAAGTGGGAAGATTTGAACATGGACTTCATTGTTGGTTTAGCACTCACCCGACAACAACATGAATTGATTTTGGTGAATGACAAAATCGACTCATTTCATTCTTGTCAAGGTTTCTTATTCGGAGGATGACTATGCTAAATTGTATTTGAGGGAAATGGTTAGGTTGTATGGAGTTCCTCTATCCATTATCTCGATTGTGGTACCCAATTCACTCCTCAGTTTTGGAAATCTTTCTAAAAGGATCTTGGTACTCATGTGAAGCTTAGTATGACCTTTCATCCGCAAACCGATGGGAAAGCGGAGCGTACTACCAAACTTTGGAAGATATATTGAGAGTGTGTAATTGACTTGCCTTTAATTGAATTTGCGTTTAATAATATATATCACTTAAGCATTGAAATGGCTCCATTTGAATCTCTATATGGTAGGAGATGTAGATCTCCTATAGGTTGGTTTTAAGTGGGAGAAGTATCTTTGATAGTCCCCGAGTTGGTGTATGTGGCTATGGAGAAAGTTTGGCTTTTTAGAGAAAGGTTGAAAACATCTCAAAGTTGACAAAGTCCTATGCCGATGTTAGAAGAAGGGATCTTGAGTTTGGTAAACATGATTGAGTCTACTTGAAAATTTCACCCATGAAGGGTGTGATGAGGTTTGGAAAGAAAGAGAAGCTTAGTCCCCGTTACGTGGGCCATATCAGATTTTGAGGCGTATTGGCAAAGTTGCTTATGAACTTGATTTGCCTAATGATTTGGCATTGGTGCATCCAGTTTCCATGTATCCTTATTGAAGAAATGTGTTAGAGATCAGACATACATAGTTCCCTTAGAAGGTTTGGGAGTTAAGGAGAATATTTCTTATGATGTAGTTTCAGTTGAGATTTTAGGCCGGCAAGTTAAGAAGTTGAAAAACAACGAAGTTTCTTCCGTAAAGGTTCTTTGGAGGAATCAGTAAGTTGAGGGTGATACTTGGGAGGTCGAGGCCAACATGATGTCCATTTATCCTCATCTCTTTCCTTTCGTCCCTACTCTAGCTTGAGGTATTTAGTTCCTCATGGTTTACTATTTTGGTGTCATGTGTTTTAGACATTCCCATGATTTCCATATGTATGCATGTTCATGAAAAGTTTAATTTTGAGAAAAGAGTTAATTTGATTGATTTCTTCATGTTTATGTGCATTTGAGTAGGAGTTGATAGACTAAAATGAGATGATGTTTTGAACATGCTTTAGCTTGGAGTTGTTGTTTCCTCCTCGGATATGTGCATTTATGTAATTACATTCATAATGGGCTGTTAGATTAAGTTCCTACCCTTCTTATGATGTCTTAAATATCATTCGAGGATGAATGTTCCCAAGGGGGAGATATTGTAATACCTCAGATTCAAAAAATGGGGAAAATGTAGCTTTCCAGGAACTGGTGACAGAACTGACGGAGTCACCAACCCCCCGTGCTCTAACACATGGCCTATAGGTAGGCCCGTGGTTGGCCAGTCCCAATTTTCCAAAAGTGTCAAGTTTAAGTATTTTCATACGGTTCACCAGGATGGTCTGTTGTCTTATACACGAGTTGTAGATAGGTCTCGTAGGTAAGTCCCAGACTTGGAGAAATTTTAGAAACAAAAGTTAAGACCCACAGTTGAGATGTACGGCCCATAGGTAGACCCACAGACTGTACATGGGTTCGTCGTTGGGGGTCCAAAATCTAGTGGTCTCTGATCTCACCCACAATCGACCTAGACGGTCTGTGGCCAGACCAACGGACCGTAGGTCTGGCCGTTGGTGAGGTAGGCAATTATTTTAATAAGGGGCTTTTGGGTCTTTTCCTAATTATTCTAACACAATACTATGTCGTTTTACCTTCTATTAGAGGCCATATATAAACGTTTTTACCCCCCAAAATCTCTTAATTCAATTCATTCTCTCAAATTCCTAAAAGAAGAACAAGTTCATCCTCTCCAATATTTCTCTCTCTAAAAGCTTGAAGAAGAAGGCTAGAGTTTCAAGTCAATTCTCCAATTTCACTATTGATTGTAAGCTCTTGGCATCAAGGTATGATAGTATTCACCTATGGAGTCCTTTCCTCTATAGGGTTCCTAAATTCTCCTATTTCCACAAGGAAGAATCTCCAATGGAAATTAGGGCTTTTACTCAATCTCATGGGTTCTTTTCAATTATGTTGTTATTGATTGATTTATGTCTTTTTATGGGTAACTTGAAGAAATTGCATGTTTTCAAGTTGAATCCCCATAAAACCATGTGAAATCCATATTTTCTAGAATTGATCATATGATGAAGCTTTTGAATCATGAAAGATGAGTTTATGAAGTTATGCATGTTCTTTATGAAATTGATGAAAATAATTTAAGTTGCTTTGAGAGTAAGGCATCCATGTTGTTGTTGTGAAAGGATTTATCACATACACATGAAAGCATGATTGTGAAAAAGTTTTCTCACATAAAGGATTCTTAGAGTTGAAAGGTTTTCTCAACTTGACTTTGAATCAAGATTTAAGAGCTATTGTAATTAAACCTTGCTTGGATTGGCTACTTGATATGCCTTCCATGGATAACAAGGAAAGTGGAGATTACCCATGCCTCTTAATGATAATACAAGTTAAGATAATGACTATTTCGTGGGATTTTTCACTTAGCACTGAGAGGATATTGAGATGGAAGCTCTCCCGTAGCTTGAGGTCGAGTTTCTAGTAGCAATCTCCTTATCCCATACCTATGTGCCCCCACATGATGATTGTCTTATATAGACATTAGCTAGTGGATCCACATAAGCTAGAAATTCATGGTCTTACCTTGAAAAGTAGGACACTCCTTTTTGGTGTGACGTAGACACTAGATTCCATGTTAATAGCTCAAGTGGTCTCTATGCCGGTTAAAGGTAAATCTCCCACAATAATGAACTAAGGTTACTTTTAGAAGTATCTCACGAATGTTTTAAAGATGTTAGCTTGCATTGACCATGTTTTTATGATTTATGTTTTCTAACTCCTTTATCTCATGATTTAGCTTGGTCATTGCATGTAACGAAAAGGTCCTTTTAGCATGATTTCATATCTTTATGTATTGCTATCCTACTTGGTACATTTTTGTACTAACACATACTCTTGCCTACATTCTTCCAAATGTAGGGTCTGACGCTCCAGTTTCACATCTCCGTGGCTAGGGATCACTTAGTAGAAATTAAAGATTGGTGAGTCGTCATGTTCCGAGGACTGGGCCTTTATTTAGTAATTTTCTTTAATTTTCAGTACTTTATGTGATATACGTGTTACATCCCGATCACTCTCGATGTACTTGATGTCTTGAGACTATATTAGACTTCCGCTACATTTTATAAGCTCTTATATGTTGAAAGTTTCTTGTAAACTCTCTAAATTTTCTATTATCTTGTATGATATATGCTAAGTGGCTTGTGTAGGGCCTCTTGGGGTACTATACGCCATGTTACGCCTAGGGTATACTTTGGGTCGTGACATGGTTAGATACGAATTGCTAATTTTCTTTGGATGGTGAGTCCTCATAGTTCGAGGAAAAGTCCATGAAGACTTTTTTGTTGATGTCATTTACTTTTGAGACTTTATACATGGTGTGTGGGTTATGTCCCAACTACTCTATTGATGTTTAGAAATGCTTGTCAAGACTTAGTATATTTCCGCACTTATGTTTCAAACTTTTCTTTCATGATATGAAACAACTTTACATATTCTCGTTGTTTATCTATTACATTGTGTTGTATGTATATCATGGCTTGTGTAGGGACTCTCAAAGTCTTATACAACATGCCACATCTAGGATGTACTTTGGGTTGTGACGGTCATACTTGTACTCTTACTCACACTAGCCACCCTCAACTTAGGCCTTTTGCCTAAGTTGAGGTACACGATGTCCAAGGAGGGTCTAGGGTCAAAGTAGCACTTTCATATTAGACAGGGGAAGTAGACAGGTTAACAACAAACAAACTTTTATTTAAGCTCAAAATCAGTGATCAAAGGATTATTTCATCACTTGGTTATTCTTATAGGTTGAGTATGCTAGATTCAAAAATGACCTTTGATCATTTCCTAATCCATTACCTTTCGGACAATTCAACATAAACTAGACAAGTTATAGATGCTTATACAAAGCAAGAATAATACAAAATGCTCACATACAAATGATATAGTTTGCACTATCAACTTTTTACTGTCAAGTTTTATATGCATAGCTTAAGCACAATTGATTTACTCATATTCACTGGATGTCACACAAAGATCCTCAACAATCAATATAACTAAAGATATAATTCATGCATGTAATGACCCTCTAGGTCATTTTTTCTATATTTTTTTTAGCATTTTCAGCATTTAAAACTATCCTATAGCTGCCTTGAGTCCTTAATGACTTGCTGGAACGGAAAGTTTGGTCATCAGACAATTCAATTGTTTTTTATGCAAGATTTCCTATTTTAGATCTTCTAAAGTTTACATATTTGACTTCAGTCAAAACTTTAAGTAAACAACCTTTGTATGCAATTTTGTTAGTTCTGTTAGCTCTGAAACGTCAAGTTAGGTTTAGATGAACCTTTGGTTTGGGTTTTGAGGCTTCCAGACTCATTTTGAGTAATCTTGTGGCTTATGGCTATATTAGAGCCTTGGGTGTGAGACCTACTTTTTTGTCGTGGTGACCTCAATTAGAAGTTTCAAAATCTCCGTTGAGTTTGGAATGTCAAATTTGATGGGGTAGCATAGTTTGTTTACGTGCATGGGGTTCCAAATAAATTCCATACTAGGTCCCGCGTTCACGACGAAAGATCAACTTGACCTTCACATTCACAGACCAGGTCTTGCATTCACGGAGAAGGGTCACTTGGGCCCTCACTTAAAATCAATGTTGATGGCTGGTGCTCGAATCTGCATCATGAAATAGAAGAGTGTAGCATGAGTACCAACGCAACAAGTACTCACTTGGCATCATATCTTGACTGAGCTAGAAAAGCAAAGGAAATAGGAAAAACGAGAATTAAACACAACAAAGGTCAAACATGCATGAAACTACACGTGCAGATAGAATAGAAATGAAAGCAAGTAAGTATCTAACAAAAACCTAATTAGGCCTCCATAAGCCCAAAAGGTACACTCATCCGTAAGTTTAAATAAAAACCCGAATAGACCCCATAAGCCTGAAAGGTACACAAAATGAATATATCTACTGAGAATAGAACCCGGTGAATCCAAAGACAGAGAGTGCATAACTTGAACCTCGAAGCGTAGATAGGCCTCCTAAAGGAACCAATAGAGCAAAGCTAAAAGATATCAACTCCGTAGAGGAATTTGTCTAGACCTTGAATCTACGACTGAAATAGGGCAACATGACCATACCTTGAATCTGGGACTAATATATGGTAGCATGACCAGACCCTGAATCTGTGACCAAATGAGCAACTAAAGAATCCCATATAAAATCATCATCATAGTACCACCATGGAACGACGTCCACTCTCAGGTAATTAATACAATACTCCAAGCATGAACCAAATCCAGTCCCAAGTCATCGAACGAAGCCCAATTTGTCAATTGTAAATCAGTGGGGTCGTAAAAAGGGGAGCTATGGATAGAAGGTCATCGGAGTTGAGTTACCACCAAATCAAGGCTCGTTCTATAAGACCCAAGTCTGTTACATCATTCTAGAGGGAGCTAAGTCGTCCAAAGCAACATCGAAGAAAAACTAAAGCCTATCATCTCTGAAACAAGCAAGTCTAAGGAAAATACTAGTATACACCTATACTAAGTCCACACATTCTTCCAAAAACAATCATAAAAAAGTACAACACATGCCATAATGTAAGATTGATCACGAGCAGAAGATACAACATACTAAGAATCTGAAAAACCCCGATAAAAGCCTAAAACATGATTTGTAACTAACTAAGCATGATCAAATAGATACCCAACCCAAATTCAAACTAATCAACATGCATTCATGTTCTTAAAATCAATATAAAGGACGATAAGCTATAGCCTACCTCAAAGCAGACGTGCGCGCTCCAAAATCATGATTCTGGAGATTTTCTCTTTTGAATGGCCTCTGAGCACTACCATGCTAACAAAAATAGAATTACAATGTCAATACAAATGTTTTGACACTAAAAGAACAACAATTAGACATGGACCCAAAATTAATACCAAAATAGGAATGTGGGACCCGTGCCGAGAATTGTGAAATTGACTATATCAAAAGATCCAAATAAGCTCCTCGAATTTGTTTCGCGAAATGGGACACAATTCGGGGCTTAGAACATAACAATTCAAGTACATGCAACAATTCACCATTAAAGCTAAAAAGAAGAAGAGGCAAGACATCCCATTAGAGATATACTTTACCTCAAATGAGCAATCACATACACTCTCCGATCAATCCAACGTGAATACTCAAACTTCCTTGATGCACATGACTTAAAATCACCCAATTCATACACTCACAACTCAAGAAATCGAAGATGGAGATATTTAATGAAAGCTGGTCGAGGCTGGTATTTTATTTAAAAAGACTAGTCACATAACATATCGCATTCGCGGGGGAAGGGGTAGTCATTGGGACTAAGAAAATGACCTAAGAGATCACATAAGTCAAACCTCGCATTTGCGCTGGCGAACAATGATCAACACCTAGGGATTGCCCATCACAATCACGGTGAGACGCCCATGCAATCGTGTTGTTCAGGCACAATGCCCTCCGCGTCTGTAGAGGCTTCCATGCGATCGTGCTAAAGAAGGGCACCAACACTAAATGCTGGTGCATCATCTGTAAACACCAAGTCTCAAATCCTTGATGGAGTGCTCGGGATTCGTTTAAAACTCTATGCACACAAATGAGATATGCTATCCCACAAAATTTGGCCTTCCAAACTCTATAGAGCCATCAAAACTTCCAACTAAAATCATCTCGATGAAAAGTGGGTCCCAAATCCAAGCTCTATTTTAACCCAATTTCTACAAGGGGGCACATGAATATCCTGGAAGCCTCAGGATTTGCACGAAAGGTTTTTCCAAATGAAACTCGATGTTCTAGAGCTAACAAAACCATCAACATTGCATTATGATGCTATCTTCATAAAATTTTGACCAAAGTCAACTATTCAAGTTTCAAAGCTTCAAAATAAAAAACCTTTCACAGAATCCAAATGAACGACCAGGTGACCGAACTATCAGTTCCAACAAGTCATAAATGACTTAGGGTTTCTATAGGAACACTCTAAATGACAAAATGATGGAAATAAAATAGAAATGACCTGGAGGGTTAGTACAACATCCACAACTAAAAAGGATTTTTATCCATGAAAGTAAGATTCAAGAAGTATCTGAAGGCTTAAACAAGCAAGGAAACTGCTCTCGCATCTTATGCTCGGTCTCTCATGTAGCTTTCTCAAGTGGACGATGCTTCCAACGAACCTTAACCACATGAATGACTCTCAAATGCATTTACCGTACATCTTTGGCTATAATAGCAACATGCTCCTCCACGAAGGTCAAGCGATCATCCACATGAGACTCATCAGGGACATATTTCCGTACATAGAAACATGGAAAACTAGGTGAATAGCTGAAAATGTAAGAGGTAGGGCTAACTCATTAGCGACACACCAAACGTACACATAATCTCAAATGGCCCAATAATCCTAGGGCTAAGCTTGCCCCACCTCCCAAATCTAATCTTACCTTTCATGGGTTACACTCAGAGGATTACCTGATCGCGAACTCTGAATCTCAAAGCCCGACACCTACGATCAACATAACTTTGGTGCCTACTCTAAGCTATCCTAAGCCTATCCTGAATAATTTGTACATGATTTAAGGCCTCCTGAAGCAAGTCAGTACCATGTAGCCTAGGCTCCAAAAACTCAAACACCAACCCATCGGAGAGCGACAATGCTTACCATATAAGGCCTCAAATTGGGCCATCTTTATATTAGAGTGATAATTGTTATATGCAAACTCCTCTAAAGCCAAAAATTAGTCCTACTGACCTCCAAAATCTAAAACATATGCCTGCATCATATCCTTTAAAACTTGAATAGTGCGCTCTGACTGCCCGTTGGTTTGTGGGTGAAAAGTTGTGCTAAGGTCAAAATGGGTACTCAACTCCTTTTGAGAGGTCCTCGAGAAGATAGAAGTAAACGTAGAACCCCGATCTGAAATGATAGATAGTGGTACCCAGTGAAATGAACTACTTCCTGAATGTAGATACGAGCCAACTTCTTGACGCTAAAAAAGACTGAATGGGAATGAAGTGTGTTGTTTTGGTCAACCGATCCAAGATGACCCAGATAATTTCAACAACTCTAGAAGTTCGTGGAAATCCCATAACAGAGTTTATAGTGATGCACTCTTAGTTCCACACCAGAATGGATAATCAATGAAACTTACTACCAGGCCTCAAATACTCGGCCTTCACCTATTGGCAACAAAAACAATGGGGAACATAATCTGTGATATCTCTCCTCATACTGATCCACCAGTAATGCTACCTCAAATCATGATACATATTTTCGGTGCCTGGATGGATTGAATGTCTGGAATCATTGACCTCGCGAAGGATTAATTGAATCTTATCCCTAACTCTAGGAATACTAATATGGCCATCAAATATAAAACCCCCATATGAATCTGAGGTGGCTTGCCTGACATCACCTCGCCAAATCCAGTCTCTAATAGCCACGAAGGCCTCATCCTCAAATTGGTCACCACGAATTTGCTCCACTAGAGAATATAACTCCAAAAAGGCTAACATCTGCCTAAAATTGTAACATCAACTCAAATCATTCTGTTGTCTAAAGACTAAATCTCTAAAGATAAAGGCCTATCCACAGCTGAAAGAAAGGTTAGACTATCTATACTCACTGCCTTTCTCAAGGTGTCTGCTCACCTTGCACCAATAGTATGAAATAGATATGTCATAGTCCTTCAAGAGCTTAATCCACTGGCACTGCCTCAAACTAAGGTCTCTGTTGCTCATAATGTACTGAAGACTCCTAGGGTCAATGTATTTCTCTCATCGAAGTCCATACATGTATTGCCTCCAAATCTTAAGTGCAATAACTATCACAACCAACTCTAAATCATGAGTGGAGTAGTTATGCTTGTGCATCCTAAGTTGCCTCGAAGCATAAGCTATAATGCGACCCCACTGTACCAATATACAACCCATGCGAACACCGGATATGTTAAAATACACCATGAAGCCCATACCCTTAATTGGAAGAGTCAAAATAAGAGCGATGGTAAGCAGCTCTTAGAACTTTTGGAAGCTCAACTCACACTTCTAAGACCTATCAAATGGAACAATAAGGTGAGTCAACTGATTCAAAGGTGTTCCAATAGAAGAGAAGTTCTCTACAAACCATTATTATTTGTATGTTGATCTGACGAAGCTCTAAATCTCATTAACAAGGTAGGCCAAGCACAATCACGAATGCCTCAATCTTCATCAGATCCACCATAATGCCATCCTTAGACACCACGTGCCCCAAGAATGCTACAGATTAAAGACAAAACATGCACTTTGAGAACTTGGCATAAAGTCACTAATCTCTTAAAGTATGAAGCACAATCCTCAAGTGTTGCTCATGTTCCTCCCAGCTATGCGAAGTATACCAAAAGGTCATCAATGAACACAATGATAAAAGAACCATGGTATGGCTTTGACATACACTCCATCAAATCCATAAAGGCAACATGGGCATTAGTCAACCCAAAATACATCACTAGGAACTCATAATGGCTAGAATGAGTCATAAATGTGGTCTTAGGGATGTCCGCTACCCTAATCCTCAGCTGATGAGAGTAGGATTTCAAATCAATTTTTGAAAACACCACGACACCCTGAAGTTGGTCAAACAAAGCATCATTATGAGGCATAAGAAACACATCCATAAACACATGAATAATATCGACTAAATCAACTGTAGTGAACTCCTAACTCACATTTCACACATAAGCCAAATATGTTACACATATATTAGCTACTAACCTCTGATCCTGAAAAAAAAAAGATAATCCTACTCGGCGTGTGTCTACAAGAGCCCTTCCACACCAGCGAAAGGATATTGGGTATGACTAACGTAACACTCTTAGCAAAACAATCTAAGACCACGCGGTTGGGGGATAACTAGTCCATGCCTAGGATAACATCAAAGTACAACATATCTAGTAAAATATGGTCAGCAGGACTGTTCCACCCTTGTTAGTCACCAAACATGATCTATAAACACGATCCACTACTAAAGACTCACCCACGGGGGTCAAAACACGTAATGGCATTGCTTAAAGCTTATAAATCATACTCAATCGGGAAGAACAATACACATATATAAATATGAAAAAGTAGAGTCTAGATCAAATAAAGCTAAGGTGGGCTGATCGTATAAAAAAACTGTACCTGTTATTACAACAACCGATCCCTCAGCCTCCACCCTTGCTGGAGATGAATATATAAGGGAATGTCTAGCTATACCCCAAGCATCCAACCTACCACTAGACCTACCTCCATGAGGTCCACCATGAGCTCCCTAATAATTGCCTCGTCGATCCTAACCCTGAGCACAACCTCTAGCTAGATGGGTTGTTGTTGTGACTAGTCTCACTGAACGGAGCAAGTGAAATCATTCCTCACTGAGGATAGGCCCTGGACTAATGATCAAGCTCCCCAGAGTTATAGAAACCCTATGAAGATCATCTTCCAAAATAATAATCACTACGACCGAAAGTACCCGACCGCGAATCCCTTGAACTGTTACCCATACTAGCATCACCCTGATTATACCGGTCTCCCTCTGAAGTCTAAAGTGCCACCAGAACAAGTCGGCTGGACTAACCTTGCTATAACCACTGATGAGGTCTACTATATGAATCCATGGGTCTAGAATGGGACCCACTATAGCTGCCCTAGTGCTGACCCCTCTTGTCGCTGCCCCATTTAGCCTTGTGAGGAAATTTCTTCATTGTACAAGAATGGTCGACTACTTCCAAGAAATAATGGCCCACTGAAAGCATGGACTCAGTGTCAATCCTTAGCTGAAGCCTCAACCGACATATAAAACAACGAACCCTCACCTGCTCATTTGGCATTATCATGGTAGCATGGTGGGAGAGCTCGTGAAACCTCGTCTTATTCTTATTTACCATCATAGAGCCCTATTCCAACCATGAGAGTTGACCACTATGTTTATCTCTAGCATTCTACAAAATGAACTCGGCCAAGAAGGCCTCTAAGAACTCAGCCTATGTAAATAGAGGCAACAAAGTTGGTCTAGTATCTGAGTACAAATGCCACCACTACCTAGCTGGCCTATGAAGCTGATATATGGTGAAGTTGTCTCCTTTTGACTCCACTATCCCCAAAGTATATATCCTCTCAGGACAAGTCATTTGAATCTCATGGGCATCCTCTCCAATCGCCTTTGAAAACTTCAGAGGTGTCAGTCTCAAGAATTCTTTGAGTATCTTCTGCTTCTCTAGCGACATAACTTCAGCCATAAGAACTATCTAGGCAGTGGCGGGTGTTGGTTGCAATTGGAGATGAGGCTTGTTGCATGCCCTCTGAAATGGTAACCAACTGAGTAATGGCCTCTTGAAGCTTGAGAGCCATAACTGGTCTGGGTGGAGGCTGGGCTGGCCCCAACCCTACCGAATGAGGAGTAACTATAGTTGTCTGAGGCTCCAACATTGGTTCTAGAGTCCTCTATCTATCACAGGCTAGTGCTGCAGCCCTTAAATGACACCAAGATCATCCTTTATCCCAGCTGGGATTCTATTTGCGGGCCAAGGTGGATTAACCCCGACAGCAAAACCGCATGTATGAGCCATCTTGTGAAAGAAGTAAGCAAGTGAGATTCCAAGAAACCAATTAGATAGATGATGCACAAAAGTGATAAAAAGAGAGAATCTTCCTGATGATGCCATGCAGCCTTCTAAAGATAAGATGTGAACGTTTTTGTGCTGATCCGCATGATCTACTAGGCACTTGCTCTGTATAAGTGAGACCAGTGAACCAGGTTATTTGATACCAACTTGTCACGACCTAATTTTTTAAGTCATGATTATACGTACTATAACCCACCAATAATTAAGCCAAACTCGTGACCCAGAATATCAAGTAATATGTATAAGGGTAAAAACAACACAAGAGCAATAAAGTTAACAGAAATAAGAAAAGAATAGGGCGGAAGCAACATATATATACAATGCAAAATATCCAAAGTAGAACTTGTAAGTCACGAGTACAGAGCTACTATAAAAAAAGTACATGTCCCAAAAGTGGACCAAAATATAAAGACTTGTCTCAAATCCTAAAGACTAGTCAAATAATACATAGGGAAACATGTATGATAAAAGTAGCCATAAGCTCACCCTTGTCTCCAAATCCGATGGCAGTTGGTGCAAAATAATGCTACTAGTTGGTGCTCAGACTTACATCACGAAATAGATGTAGAGTGTAGAATGAGTATCAAAGTAACAGGTACTCAGTGGGCATTATAGGCTGACTGAGATAGAAAATTAAAGGCAATTGGAAAAGCGATAATTAAATATAAGAGAAGTCAAAAGTGTAGAAGTCTAGCAGGAATGCACCCGAGTATATAAAAAAGGAAAAGAAAGAAAGTACTAGCTAACTAAAACCTTATTGTCTCCTATAAGCCCAAAAGCTACACTCGTGCACAAGTTTAAAGAAAACACTGAACAGAACCCTATAAGCCCATTAGGTACACAAAATGACTACATCTACTAAGAATAGAACCGGGTGAATCTAGAGTTGAGAAATGTATATCTTGGACCTTGAACCATGGATAGCCTTTTAAAAGAACCAATAGAACCAAGACAAAATATATCAACTCCGTAAAGGATAATGTCCTAAATCGCTAACAGCGGCTGAAGATTTTATGTCTAGACCTTGAATATTCTACTAAAATAGCGTAGCATGACTAGACTTTGATTGTGTAACTAGCATAAGGCAGCATGACCAAACCTCGAATCTGCGACCAAATGAGTTGCCAAAGAATCCCATTTCAAATCATCATCATTGTACCACCGTGAGATGACGTCCACTCCGAGGTAATAAATATAATACTTCAAGCCTGAAACGAATTCTCTCCCAAGTCGACGAAGGAAGCCTGATATCTTAATTGTGAATCACTAGGGTCATAAAAATGAACTATGGATAAAAGCTCATCAAAATTTAGTTACCGCCTAACTAAGGCTCATTCTACTAGACCCAAGTCTTCTACATTGGGAGTTAAGCGTATGAAGTAACATCGGAGCAAAATTATGCCAAATCACCTCTGGAATAAGAAAGTCTAAGGCAAGCACTAGTGTACACCTAGACTAAGTCCACATATGCTTCCAATAACAACCATAAAAAGCACAACACATGCCCCAAGGTAAGAATGATCGCGAACAGAAGAAATAACATACTAATAATCCTAAAAATCTAATAAAAGCCCAAAACATGATTTCTTACTAACTAACCATGATCAACTAGCTACCCAACCCAAATTCAAACTAATAGTCATGCATTCATGTTCTTAAGCACAAAAAAAAGGACACAGAGAGATAGCCTACCTCAAAGAAAATTACGCGTGCTCCAAATTCACTGTTATGGAGATTTTCCCTTTCAAATGATCTCTGAACGCTGTCACACTAATAAAATAGAATCACAATGTAAATATATATATTTTGACACTAAAATCACAATAATTGGATACGAATCCAAAGTTGAGTTAAATTATGTATGTATGGCCCATGTCTGAAACTTGAAATTGACTCTGTCAAAAGGTCAAACTAATCTCCCCAAATCTATATCCCAAACGAGGACACAATTCGGGGCTCAGAACACAACAATTTAAAGCATGCAATAGTTCACCATTAAAGCTAAAAAAGAAGAGGCAAATGAGCTCTTTTAGGGCATAATTTACCTCAAATGATCAATCCCTGGCACTCCCCGACTCCAACACGGAGCCTCAAACTTCTCGAAGCATAGGAATTGAAATCACCCAATTTTGACACTCACGACCTAAGAAATTGAAGATGGAAATATTAACTCAAAGCTGGTCGTGACTAGTCTTTTATTTGAAAAAATAGTTACACAACACATCAAGATCGCAAGTTAAGGGGTCGCTATCAGGCCCATAAAGAAAATGACGTACGTGATCGGAAAGTTCAAACCACACAACGTGCTGACTTAAAACAGCTAATGCCCATGGAACATATTGCAATCATGGCTAGAGGCCCATGCGACTGTGATGGTCAAGCACAATGCCTTTTGTAATCGCAGAGGCTTTCACACAATCGCGCTGAAGAGGGGACCAACTAAAAACACCAAGTCTAAAAATCCACAATGGCATGCTCGAGATTCGTTCAGAACTTGTGCACATAAATGAGATTTTCTACCCCACCAAATTAGGCATTCCAAACTCAACAAAGCCACCAAAATTTCCAACCAAGGTCTTCTCAATGAAAAATTGGGTCTTACACCCAACCTCTACTTTAACCAAAATTGCATACGGAGGCTTGGAAGCCTTAGGATCCACACAAAAGGTCCTTCTAGACTAAACTCAATGTTTCGGAGCTAACAGAACCGTCAAAATTACATTCTGAGGTTGTTTTCTTAAGCTTTTGACTTAAATCAATCATTCCAATTTTGAAAGTTCCTAAACATATAAACCTGCACAAAATCTAAACGAACGACCAGGTAATCAGACTTTTAGTCCCAAAAAGTCATAAATGACTTGGGGTCTCTATAAGATTTCTCTAACAATGAAAAGAAGTCAATAAGATAGACATGACCTAAAGGGTCATTACAGCTAGAACTCAACCGTGCTACTAGGAAGGTTTATCGGGCCATCTTTTGGGACCTATAGACATGAATATAATGCTTCAGACAATGTGGCATGAATATACTCAGTATGAAAGACAATAGATTAATTGAGCAAGTATGATAATATACTGAAAGTAATTAAAGAAATCAAGAATAAGATAAGCGTCCTGACCTTGCTCTTGAATCTAAGCATACCAAAAATAACTAAACAACAACCTATCCAAGCCCTCATCAGATCGAAAGGTACAAACAACAAACAAGACCACCTACCCAGGCCTTCATAAGCCTAAAATGTGTCAATTCAGTCTAAATACCTCTAGCGGTAGTCGCCTAACCTTGTATGCAGTCACATAGCCCTCGTAGGCATCAATATAGCCCCTTAAGATATGATTACATAGCCCAGTAGGCAAAGATTGTATAGCCCTTCTCTTAGACAACAACATAGCCCTGTAGGCAAATGTCATATAGCCCTTTTAGGAAACAACATATCTCCATAGGCAAATATCACATAACCCTCCTAGACAACAACATATAACAATAGGAAAAGATCATATATCCCTCTTAGGAAACAACATATCGCTATAGGTAAATATCACATTCCTACAACTAAACACCATAGCCCCATAGGAAATAACAAACAATTCAAATGGCTAAAGGTGAGTGATTTAGCTATAAAGAACCTAAAAGAATAATCTCTAAGTCGTGACCAACATAGACCACTACTGAAGCAGCCAACTACCAACAATTATGGCTATGAATACATCAAAGATAACAACCCTATAATATTTCTCCTAAGCTTTAAGGAAACATGCCAAAGAATGAAATAACCTTAACATACCTTTTTCAATGATTATAAGCACTCAATTAACCTCTTCCCGCACCCAGATAATATCACAATATGTCAGGAGCTTAATCAGTATGCAAGAAGATAAGGTGCTATAATAATTCGATAAAAGATACAAATTTTTACCAAAAGAAATAATACACGGGGTCTAAAGTAGCTATAAACCGATAAAGAACATTTTTACATTGCTATACACCCTCGTAATAATACCCAAAACAATATATAGGGGTAGTACCTCGTTGCCACAACACTCCAATAGATATACCACGAAATTGATGTGGCAAACTATACCAAAATGATGAGCTTGCAACGTAGAGAAACTTTCCTGAATCTTGCAAGATAAGATCACAAAGATCTAAGGAGAAGTTTAAGGAATTTTTGAGATTTTTCTCTGTTTTTGTAAGACCTGGATAAATGAATAAGAAATCAGATTTAGAAGATATATACATCTTCCACCTACTTGGGCCTACTATATGTGCTTGCTTGCATCATCTCACAAAAATGTACATATCTCTCTATTCTAAATTCATATAGATGAATGGTTTGGTGAGTTGGAAAGTAGAATGATAGGCCTTCAATTTGGTTGGTCATGCATATTATAACTCTTTATGGATTATGATAAAAGAACCAAGACATTTAACCCAAATTTCAGAGAGATCTTGAAAATGAAACATGCGATAACTTTTGTCAACTTTTAATATTTCAACTTGAAAGGGCGGAGTGTTACATTCTATTCTTCATTTCAAGAACATATTAGATAGAATATATTCTAGAAAAACGCTACCAAATTAATTAAATTTTTTTAAGAAAAGAAGGAATTATATAGCTAGATTCTTCTAGAAAATCAAATGCATTGTCCAATAATTTAACCATTTTAAAGAAAAATGTATATTAGAAGGGGTAAATTTATTAGATCATTGTTTAAAAATAATTATCATGATTCGAGTCTGCACCCAACCAAAACACGGTAATCAGAACCATGAGTGGCTCCAAGTTAACCGTTGGCATAATATATCAAAGCATTTCATGTGAAATTAATGCAGAAGCTGAAATATATGCTTAATAAGTTTTGATAAGGAATCAATAAATCCATAATGACTGAAAACTAATGTTGAAATAAACCTCTAACATTTAGACCAAAGGAAATTAGTTTACCGGGACATGGCCCCAGTTACCTCAAACAAAATATATAAAGAAACTACTAAAATATGACTAACAACTAATCCAGGAAGTCCCCAAATGAGGAGGACTCACTAACTGCTAGTAGGAACTACTGCAACCTCACTAGCCACGAGACTGAGTACGGGAGCCGAAATCTACATCATAAAAGAATGCAACATAGAGAAAAGTATGTGTCAGTATGTGGAATATATTGAGTCAATTAGGGGAATTAGCATAATCATAAAATGGCATAACAAGGACAGTGAATTGAGGTTCCCAAAATCTTTTACACAGTGAAATAATTGAAGAGAAAACAATTGGAGTTCATGTCTAATTATCATTTACAATCTTCTTTCAGAAGCATATATAGAGATAAGTCTATTGTAGTAGTCTTGCATAATCATAGTTGTATACAACATACTTAAAGTGAATCAAATAAAGTTAAAAGCACATCGTAAAAAGGTGCATAAATTAGGGAGTTTTCTACAACCGACATGCACCATGTGAACTCATGATATCCAATAGATAAACTAGTTGGGAGGGCTTCCCTATACCTTGAAAGAGTATCGAATCATATCATATCTATGTGGATCCACTAATTTGAGCCTCTTAGGGCCAATAGAGTTGTTTGACAAATAAGTATGCTCAAAACCTACAGTGGCACGTAATTATGGGACTTGGGTTTTCAATACTCTCATCCTCTAGGTACTAAATAGTCTTTCCAAAATAACATACATACATATTAATGCTCATAAGAATAAATAATATTCATCTATCTGTATCATATATAAGACTAGGCTTAAAAGTCATATCTGAAATAACCTGTATGGAGATTGAATTTTATATCATACAAATTTTCATACATGAAAGTAATAAAGTGTTCAAGGAAATCATGCTAAATCTGTAAAATGCGGTTTTAAAGGCTAAAGTAATGTAAAGGAAACATAAGCTTATGAGGAAAACCTTAGTTCAAATGAAAACCCTAACTTTTCTTCATACAGTTTCACAAAAGCCTTTAAATTTAAAGAACTTTAGGCATGAGAATGAAGGGATAATCTCATTGAAGCCTTACATACCTGAAAGATTGAGATTTGAAATAAGAACTTGCTTTAAAAACTTGAAACCCTACCTTTGCTTTTCTTGCGGTTTGCTTTTCTGAGTATGGATAATTGGGAGCGTAAAAGAGAAATAAAATTGAGTACTTGATGAAATATATTCCCATAAAAGATGTTAAAAAGTCGGGTCTTAGACATAGGAAGAATGGGAAAAGACCAAAACAACCCCAATAAAAAAGTTGTTAAAAACCTTTTACGAGGACATCTACGGTTTATGGTTTAATCTACGGACCATATATTCCATCCATGGAAGTCAGAGTAAAATTTAGAATTTTTGAAGTTCATTATACAAGCCTAGATTATGGCTCGTAATTGGGTTTACGACCCGTAGTCAGATCCGTGGAAATCAGACCCAAAAATAAGTTTCGTGACTTTATTTTACGAGCCCAAATTACGGCCCGTAGATGGTTTTACCGTAAGAACCAGACCAAACCATTCAGTCTCTGAAGTTGGTTTTACAAGTGTACAGTATGGGTCATACTTCAATTTACAACCCATAGGTGAGGTTCGTAAAACCTCTATTGTGGTAGTCTCTAGTAAAATGGTCATAACTTTTTACTGTGAACTTCATTTGATGCAAACTTGGTGGCATTGAAAAGAAGACCAAAAACCTATAAATTTGGAGAAAATGAGACACATAATTCATTATATTATGAGCGATATGGTCATTTAAAGTTCACCCTTGCATAAACTAATGATAAAGAACTTAGTTTGTAGGAAGGTTTTGAACTCGACTTAGTACTAGAGGTATCTTATGACCCCAAGTCACTTCCAATACACTTTTCACACATAGAAATGAGCCTGAACACATAATCACAAGTAGGCCATCACCCGGTTCAAGTTTATATACTTACTACGATATTCAGATTCTAAGAGTAGAGTTGCGAGGTGTTATGATAAGAATAATGATAACCATGTTAAAATAATTGTTACAAAGAAATAAAAATAGGGGAGATAAAAATAATATTGTAAACTACAACAAGGGTAGTGTTATGTAGCCAAATCTATAATAATGTCTCTGAAATTATCCTTAAAACTTATTATAATTTTTTTTAGTGTGTAAAAGAAATTAAAGAGTTATAATTTAACATGATATCTTAAAAATAATTGAACTAGATCACTCAAAGAATTTTTGGATTATCAAATTAAGGATTAGCAATCAAACTAAAAAGTAAAGACAAATAATTAAATTTCTATAAGGACAAACATCTAGATACCGAATTCAAAATCTAAATGATTAATATGTATTGTAAAAATAAAATAAATAATATATATATATATATATATATATATATATAGTTTGGTTTGGTTTGGGGTTTTAGGTTATTTATTTCTTAAAATAACAATCGATCCAACAGTTTGATTTTTAAAAATAAAAAATCAAGACGAAACGAAACTAAATGTCACTTTTCCCTATCAGTTTGATTCAACTTGGTTCAATTTTTTGATTTTCCGTGAGCACCCCTAAACACAAGTATCGGGTATCTTTGTCATCCAATGGTTGAACATATAAGTGATTTGAATCTAAAACCTCATGATTCCTAATTCATCTCATTTATGACTTGCTACTTAAAGTCCATATGTTTTTGTGAACACCTACTACCTTTCATCAGATATCAAGGTAACTCTATCTGCTAAATTAAAATACATAAAACCTTTAAATTTAAAAAAAGTTGGAAGAGGGGATTTCTTACCCGATGGTTCTTGATTCTGGGCCTGATGTTGTATGTTGGGCGGGAAAAATGGCCCTAGTGCAGGGTTTTTTCCCGATCCATAACCTGAAATCTCAGCAGAGGCAGAAGAAACCATCTCCACAACTTGATGTTTTTCATTCGGCATGGATGTTTCATTCTCCTTAAGAAATCCCAGACGCGATAAAGAAGTGTTGGCGGCGGGAAGAGCAATGACAATTACTCTTTCCGGTGTCTTTGAAGGTATGTTCATGGTAGGTCGAGAGCTTCAATTTCAAAACTTTATTTCAACTGGGCGGCTGAAATAATAAAGAAATCTATGTTCAAGGTACTGAGTAAATATATATACTCCCACCATTTCAATATTCTTCCGCTAAAAAGAATGACCACTTTCCTTTTTAGCAATCTTTTCATTTCAACTTTTCACGTGGCATGTTTAAGACCACAAGATTAAATTATATTTTTTGACATATCTTTAATTTAAAACTACAAGATTCAATAGTTTTTTTATTTATTTAAATTATGTACCAAGTCAAATTAGACCAAACAAATTGAAACACATGAAATATATCTTAACTTAAGATGACCAACTTTTTTCCAAGTTTCCGTCAAATCGTGTCAAAATAATTATTTAGTTTCACTAGTGAATACAAAATAATTTGATATATATGATGATCTTAAATTAAATTTTAATAATTGCGCCTCTAAACACATAATCTTAATCATATCTTTTATAAAGTAAGTGCATACAATGGAAAAATATATTGTAATAAAAATCTTATTAAATATCAAACATGATATTCTTTTCAAAAAATTAAAAAGAAAAATAAGACATATATTAAATAGAATTAATCATGACAATAATCAAGTTAAACATGTAGCTTATTTGAGAAAATCATATGTATTGTCCAAGAATTTAGATATTTCCAAGAAACTTAAAAAAAAAAATTATGATGAAATCTTTTGTGTAAGAAATTAAAAGTTGTGATTTATCAAGATATCTTTGTGAAAATTGAATCAAACAATTATGATGATCGATTAAAGAATACAAAGACTAATTATTCTCAATAAAAAAAAATAGATTCTTGAAATTATCAAAATAAAGACTATGTTAGCTTCCTCCTACTATATTGAATAACGTAACCAATAAAAGAAGTAATTTACAAAATGTAAACAATTATCTTTTCAACAGAATGTCAAATAATATTTTTTTAAAAAAAATTCAATCAAGTCATGTCCAGCCAACACTTAGTCTGACGGATATATTTTGACAGATAGATGTAGAAGACTTTGGAGTATTGTTATATTAAATTAGAAATTTAATAATGTAATAAAACTATGCCTCGAATCTCATAATCTTGACCAGTGGCGTAGCCATGATTTTTATTAAGGGGTGTCAAAATATAAAGTAAAATAGTAAATGTTGCATCAAGAATAGAACACTCAACCTCTAACAAGTTTTGCAAACCCTTAACCACTACACTAAACTTTCAACTTATGTAAAGATGTTCATTAAATTAAATTTTGACCTATATATACAATGTAATTTTCTGACGAAGGGGTGTCGCTCGACACCCCTTGCTCTAGGGTAGATCCTCCCATGATCTTGACAATGCCATTTACTTCTAAAAACATATTAGATTGATTATATATTCCATCCTCGCACCACCAAATTCATTATTCCTCCGGTACATTTTACTTGTCATGTTTGTTATTTTCCCACACTCCTTAGGAAAATATTAACATAAATGGTAATTTGACTAAATTATCCTTATCTATTCTTTGATTTCAATTTAATAGTTTTTTTTCCACCATATTAATCTAAATCCATATCATACTAGCTCTTGTACATCACACGTACACATCCCGTGTCTTGAATCTCATAACCAATCTTGACCATTCATTTATAAGGTAACATAGGGAAGATGGTAGATACTAGTTTTTGTGTGTCACATGTGTATTCCATGTTACACACATATATTTTGTGCATCACACGTGCATTCCATTGGATGGATGCTGAAAAGTAGAATTAGAATGAAGACATATAAAAGAAACAAAAATATAGAAATAAAGTCGACAATGAAGATGACACCCTCAAATTCCAAACAAGTCTTCATAATATTTAAGAACAACCACACATTGCAGCCTACCAATCAGTTTCATTGCTTCCATTACCCTTCCCCTCCTCTCGTCCTCCTCCACCTATATAGCGTTTGTCTAAATTACGTAGAAAATACTCTTGACATTAAAGCAAAGTTAGTCATAAAGTGTACACTACACAATCTATTCAAATCCAGACATATTTTGGGAAATTAAAATGTTGATACATCTCCAAAAAATTCCATGGATTTAAGTCGGTTTCATATTTGAACTCTATGTGGTAGAAAAGTTATTCTATGACTTGATATGAGGATGGAATGAATTAGATGGTAGAGTTGGCAACGAAAGGGGTGGGTGAATTAAAGGTTGGGGTCCTGCTTTATATTCAAGTTGAATGTTTCTTGGATAAGTTGTGTGATACTATGCGGTGGGTTTAGGTTGACTGGTGATGCTTACCAATACGTGTTGTTTGTACATATACTACTCTTGCTAATCCACTTGGAATATACTGGTTGCAGGAATTAGTGATGTTTCATAGGTGAAGATGTTGATTACCTCTGACAAATTTTACGCCTATTTCATTATGTTGGGAGTTGTGTCTTGTCCTTTTATAAATTGTACTATATATAAAATCTTGTCTCTGTTTAGACTAGTTCATTGGGGAGTGTTTAGTGTGTTTCTTTACAAAGAACTTGTTCCAAACTAAGTTAAGAGTATTTTCATATTTAAATAGGATGTTACATTATATTTTATTGATTTTCTCATTGTCTGTATTTAAAATTGGGAGGTAAGGGTTCACTTATATAGATGTTAGAGTAGGTGCCCGTACGACCTAGTGGGTTGGATCGTAACAGTTTCAGTTGTGTCACAAGCATCATTATAAGGATATTTTTTTTTATCTATATAGTATTTCAGTTTGTTTTCTAAAGTTATTGCATGCTCATATTTTAAAAACATTCGCATAATTATTGTAGTACTTAATATAGAAATAAGCCAGGTGAAGGTTTCGCTGGGACCAGACGGTTCTAAGTGTCGGCCACACTCAGGATGTACAATCGGGGAGTGACATATGTACCCTCCAAGAAAAAGGCTATATTACAAAGTTTTACACTTGTCACAATTCGACTTCCCGAGTCATAATGACACCTACTATAACCCATCAGTGGGTAAGACAATCCATACCCAAAACGACAAGTAATGAGAACAAGGGTACAATTAACTAGAAAAATACACAAACAATTAAAAAAATACATAAGCGTAGCTAAACAAAAACTATATACAATAGAAACCCTCCCTAAACCTGGTAGTCACGAGTACAAAGTTGTCTAATATGAACAAAATACAAGTCTCAAAAGTGGACCACAACAAGGTATCTCAAAGGAAAAAGACTAGCTAACATATATACAAAAGGAGACAGGTTGACCCAGGACGCCAATTGCTCACCCTCGTTTCCTATATCCACAAGTTGTAAAAGATGGCACGAACGACAACCATTGGTAGCTGGTACTAGGACCTGCATCCTGAAAAGATGTAGAGTGTAACATAAGTATCAAAGGAAAGGTTCTCAGTTGACATCATAGGTTGACTGGGCAAAAAAGGTAAAAACAATATGAAAAGGGAGAATCTAGACACAACAAAGGTCAAAGCAGATATAAAAGGAAGCATGGGAGCATATTGAAAGTAAATGTAAGTACAACTAAACTAAACCTAAATAGACCTCATAGGCCTAGAAGGCACACTCGTGCGCAAGTTTAATAAAAACCCAAACGAACCCCCATAAGCCCGATAGGTGCACAAAATAGCTAAGACTACAAGAATGAAGAGTTACTCAAATCCAAAACTGAGGACATCAACGAGCTCCTAGGCCAAGTAACATGCAACCACAAATTAGTCAACTCCCCGCCCAACTTGCAAGTGTGACAACAAATTCAGGCCACCTAGCCAGACAATCCACTCCTAGTGGCGTAAGCCACCCAACTAACAAGAGTGACCCGAGGGCATGTGGACTTTGATGAGGATCTCAGATATCAATTTCGCCCAGGCAGCCAGTCCACTCATAGGGGTGTAAGCCGTCCAGCTAGCAAGAGTGACCTGAGCCGTGTCTACTCCAAAAAAGATCTCAAATAAGCTCCAAGACACCGTGGATCGACGTTCACTCCCAAAAGATCATTAAAAGGCTCCAAGCCTAAACTACACCAGTCCCAAGAAAGCGCAAAACCTTCGGTAATGCATGGGAGATGTAGAAATAAGGAGAGGACATAGAAAGGGATAACAAGATGCGCAAATGCCTAAACTAAGGCTCATACTATCAGATCCAAGTCTGCTATTCTAGTCTATAAGGACCTAGTACTCCCGAAACGACATTGGAGACATAATAAAGCTACGAGGCTCGTGAGTTTAAGGCAATACTAGTCCATCTTTCACTAAGGCCGAACATACTTCAGAAAATAAGTAATTACACAAGTAATTCTCAGCAACATGCAACAACACACATATAACCCCAACTAGAATTGTACTACCCTCAAAATAGTGTCGATGAACCCTAAAATATGGTTCCACGCATTTACGGTATGGGTCGTGCGAATGTAACCTCTACGATTACGGCCAGGGCTCCGCTAATGTGGACCTTAGGTTAATTAACCTTCACGATCGCAACCAAGGGCCCACAAATGTGAAGACCAAATGAGCATGCACCAGCTGATGCATATCAACTGGTTTGACAAGTTCCAAAATCTCTGATAGGGTGTTCCAAATTCGTTCAAAACCCCATGCATGCAAATGAGATATGCAACCATACATATTAGATATTCCAGACTCAATGAATTAGTCGAAGTTCCCATATGAGGTCATTCCGGCAAAAAATGGGTCCTAGACCCAAACTCTATTTTAAGAAAAAATCCACAAGGGGGCTCAAAATCAACCTAGAAGCCTCATAATCGAAAAGAATGGTCTTCTAGACAAAACTCTACATTTCGGAGCTCACCGCACTAATGGAATTCTCATATGAGCTTGTTTACTCAGAATGTTGACTAAAGTCAAACTTAGGCCTTAACTTGAAAGTTAAAATGCCTAATCGCACCTAATCGCAGTGAAAGCCTCGAGAGTCATGTCGACTATGCTACCAGACTAAAACAACCATTGTGGAGTTGATGAAATCATCAAGATTGGATTCAGAGGTCATTTTCTTGAACTTTTGATCAAAATTGATTGTTCAAGGTTCAAAAACTCCAAAACACTAAAACTCACACTAAAATTAAATGAACGACCAGGTGATCGAACTGTCAGTCCCAGTGGGTTCGCTACAGGAAAGCTCAAAATGATGAAAGGAGGCATAAACACAAAAATGACCAAGAAGTCATTATAAGCTAGGAAATTGCTCCCACATATCATGATCGGTCTTTCAGGTAGCCTTCTCAACTGAAAGATACCTCCAACAGAACTTAACTATAGGAATGGCTCTCGAATGCAACTATCGCATATGTTTAGATAAAATGACAACTAGCTCTTCAACGAAGGTCAAACAATCATCCAACTCTACTGTATTATACTAGAGCACATGAGACTCATCTGGAACATATCAGTGTAGCCATTGCATTATACTGGAGCACAAGAAACTCATATGGAACATAATGGTGCAACCACTGAAAATCTCAAAGATTGCCGCCTATGATCAACATAACTTCATCGCCTACTCTGGGCTATCCGAAGTCTGCTCTGAATCACCCTCACCTACTCCAAATCTTCTTCTATTAAGTTTGTACCAAGAGGTCTAGGCTTATGGACTCAAACCAACCAACCGAAGTGCGACAATGCGTAGTATAAGGCCTCGAATGGGGCCATTTCGATGCTAGAGTGGTAGTTTTTATCGTACGCAAACTCCGCCAAAGGCAAAAACTGATCCCATTGTCCTTCGAACTCCAAAACATAAGCCCGCAACATGTCCTCAAAGACATGAATTGTACACTCTGACTGACCATCAGTCTGTGGGTAGAAAGTTGTTCTAAGGTCAATGCAAGTTCCCAACCTCAAAAAACTAGAAGTGAATTGAGTACCCCAATCTAATATAATAAAGATTGGCACACCATGCATACAAACTACCTCTTGAATGTAGATATGGGCTAACCTCTTGTAACTGAATAAAAACTGAACAAGAAAGAAGTGTGCTGACTTGGTCAATCGATCAATGATGACCCGAATGCTATCAATACCTCTAGAAGTCCGAGGTAAACCTACCACAAAGTCCATAGTGATGTGATCCCACTTCCATTTCGGAATGGGTAAACTCTGAAACTCACTACTAGGTCTCAAGTGTTAGGCCTTCACCTGATGACACTAAGATAATGTGATACATAGTCTGCAATATCTCTCCTCATGCCGCCCCATCAATAATGTTGTGTTAAGTCACGATAAATCTTTGTGGTGCCCGGGTGGATAGAATACCTATAATCATAGGCCTCACAAAGTATGAGGTGGATTAAACCCCTAACTCTCGAAACACAAATATGGCCTACAAACCTCAATACCCCATATGAATCTAACGTAGCATGACCAGCATCACCTGCTACCACTCGATCTCAAAGTGCCACCAAGGCCTCATCCTCAAACTGACGGCTATGGATCTGATCAAGTAGAGAAAACTGAACTCCCACAAAGGCTAAAACACGCCTAGAATCTGAATCATCCAACTAAACCATTTGATTATCTAAGGACCGAATGTCTAAATCTAAAGGTCGTTCCACAATAGATAGGAAGTTTAGACTATCCATACTCACTCGTTTCAGCTCAAGGTGTCTGCTATTACATTCGCCTCACCCGAGTGATAGAGAATAAATATGTCATTGTCTTTCAACTTAATACAACAACACTGCCTCGAATTAAGGTCCCCCTAACTCATGATGTACTAAAAACTCTTGTGATCGGTGTAAATCTCACAACGAACTCCATACAAGTATTGCCTCCAGATCTTAAGTAAAAACTATAGCCGCCAACTCCAACTCATGAGTAGGGTAGTTGCAATCATGTAGCCTAAGTTTCCTTGATGTATAAGCATGACTGAAACACCTGATCTACTACTAAAGACTCACCCGCAAGGGTCAAAACACGTAATGGTGCTGCCATAGGCTCAAAACTCATTCCCATACAAGAAGAAAAATACACAGGCACATAAGAATAACTAGATCCTGAATCAACTAAAGTTGAGACGGGTTGATGGCATAAAAGAATCATATATATGATCCAATGCCTTAGCCACTGATACACCCAAATTACACCTCCCGAAAGAATTATAAGCGGCCGTTGTCAAATAAAGAACCTAACTTTTAGGTTAGGGTTTATCCCACGAGGAATATGGTTTAGACTTAAACATAACTTACAATTATCTCTATTTAGCCAAACTATTTCTGAGAAAAAAGTAACAAGGGGAGGGGTGGTTTGTAAATAAAATAAGATATTGTTGGTTTGAATCAATAAGTAACAAGTAAACAAGATTCACAATTTAAGATAGAAATATAAGATGGAAACTAGGGTATGTGTGTTCCCCACAATCTCTTAACGCAGTATTCCTAATAATAGTAATTATATCCTAGTGTTTGACATGCAAGGCTGATAAGTTAGGTATCCCTAAGTGATTGGTAATCCAAGAAGGAACTTTCACCTCGCAACTTGGTAAGTCTACGGGTGTGTGCTTTACTAACCCTTACCTTTACCCCAGATTAGTCCTCGTGTCAATTGAGTTGGGTATTCACCCTCAGGTCAACTAATTAAAGTCAGACTATTAGATAGCAACAAATCCTTAACTAAATCTACGTTGTTTAATACATTTCTCATTCATTACCCCCTTGTTAAGGCAAGTAGGAACGAGGCGAGTTTTAACGTTGGCCTACGTTAAAATGAATTCTAAACGAAAGGATTAACAATACATGCATAAACACTATTCAAGAATTACTTAGTTATTATTCATACATTGTTAATTGCTCATGGTTCCCACAACCCTAGTTGTGTATTTAGCTACTCATGCTTGAGAATTCACAATTCATATTAGGGTTACTAAAAGAAATCATGAACTTACAATTAGAATAGATGAAAACTGAAATATTGAATTGAAATTCAAAGTGCAAATTGCATAAAACCAACTTTCGGAATTAAATAGCTATAGGTTTGCAAAATTATTCCAAAAGACAAAAACAAAAGTCTCCAATAGGGTCTAACTCCCAAAAATGGAAATTTCAACTTGTATTTATAGAAACTAAATCCTAACCAAAGCAGGAAAACAAAATAAAGAAAAGTGGGCCAGACGCGGTTTCGATCGATGACACGACCTACGGACCGTGGATCAGCCTACGGTTCGTGGTTCACCTCCGTGGTTTAGCACTTGGAGAATATTATAGGACTTTCAAACGACGGTCCCACCTACGGTCCGTGTATTGGACTATGGTCCGTCCTGTCCCTCCGTGGTTCAAGTGCTGGAAATCAAATTTCTGATCAGAAACGACGATCGTGCATAATGGTCTGTCATTCACTCTACGGGGCGTCGTTTGCCTCTGTGGTTCCACACTTGGTCGGACTTTCTTGAACTCACATCCACGACCTTCAATGGAACTATGGTCTATGGTTTGGCTCCGTTGACTTCTATTGCTGCCACTTTAGTTCTTTTTCTCTCTCAACCTCTTCCGAACCAATTTCCGACAAAGATTACATAAAAACCATTATATCTAATAACAAACAGCCCAAGACACACGCAAACTCTAAGTGAAATGCATCAAAAATATCGTAAACTCACAGTATATCGACACCCTCAACTTAAATTTGTTGTTTGTCCTCAAGCAACACACTAAAACTCTAAACGACACTTATGTGGAAGCAAACATACAAACTCAAGCAATCACATTGATTTCTCAATCAATTCCATCACCTAGTGCAAATATTTTCATTTAGACTCAACAAGCTAACTCATGCGGATCAAACCATGACATAGACAGACCAATAATATCACCCCATACACTTTCAACAATCACCAATGTACCAACTCTACAACAATGTAATTATTGCCCTCACCTCAAAAAAATCCTTTTTCAAACAACAAATCTGATTTTTAAGCTTAAGGATTTAGTTAACACTCACGCTCAGAAGTGAATTCAAATACAGTTAGTGCTCAATATCATAGGCTTGCCCTTATTTTCACTGCATAGATTCTCCAGACTAGTCACTATGATTACTATAGGACTTTATTAGCTTGTAACGTAAGCTCAGGGATAGGTAGGATACATTTGGGTACCTTTAGTGACTTTTCTTCCCTATTTGACATTACAGTGGCTATTTACCTCTTTTCTCAACCAATTCTGACATATTTTTATTTTCTACTCTTTTCCTTGACCTTCTTCAGCACAAATGTGACTTGACTTTTTCATTCTTCTTTTTCCATTTTTTCTTTTTCTTTTACGTCTTCTTTCTTTGTTTTGTTAGCATCATTATCACTCTTTTTGTTTTCCTTGAATTTAGACACATCTTTTTCTATCCTTTTTCTTCTTCTATACACAACTCTTTTCATACCTTTTCTTTCGGTTTCCTTTTTCACGGCCACCCTCAACTTATGTGTTTTGCATGAGTTGAGGTGCACAATGTCCGAGGTCAGACCAGGGTCGAGATTAAGGTAACTTCTGATTTATCCACCCTCAACTTAGGCTTTTAGTTGAAACATGCATGCCCAAGAAAACTTCAAACACCTTTTACAGAGATGGGTGGTGAAAGCTTTTCTACTACCTCTACTTTAGCTCTATCAACCTCAATACCTTTCTGCGAAATCTGATGACCCATAACTATACCCTATTTCACCATGAAGTGACACTTTTTCCAATTGAGCACGAGATTGCACTATTCGCAGTGTTTTGGTACCTCAGCCAAATGTGTCAAATAGTCATCAAACAAGTCACCTACTACAGAGAAATTATCCATAAATACCTCTATTGTTTCCTCCACCGTATCTGAAAATATCAACATCATAAAATGTTGGAAGGTCGCTGGAGCATTACATAACCCAAATGGCATCCTTTTGAGACGAAAGTCCCATAAGGACAACTGAAGGTGGTTTTCTCTTGGTCTTTCGTAGCTATGGAGATTTGATTGTTGCCCGAATACCCATCTAGAAAATAATACCAACCCTTACCAGCGAGACGATCTAGCATCTGATCAAGAACGGCATTGGGAAATGGTATTTCTCAGTACATTCATTTAACTTGCGATAGTCCATACACACTCTCCAACCAGTCACCGACCTCATTGGAACAAGCTCATTTTTAACATTGGGAACCACAATGATTCCTCATTCTTTGGCACATACTGAACTGGGCAAACCCAACTACTATCAACAATAGGATATATAACTCCAGCGTCTAACCACTTAATGATCTCCTTTTTCACAACCTCTTGCATAGGGGGATTCAGTCTCCTTTGATGCTCAATACTTGGCTTGCTGTTCGGCATGAGTTGAATTTTGTGAGAACAAATACCTGGAGGGATCCCAATAATGTCCGTAATAGTCCATCATATAGCCCTCTTAAACCGCGTCAGCACCGATACCAAGGCCTCTATTTGCCTTTCACTCAAATCAGCAACAATGATTACTGGCAAAGTGTTATATTCTTCAAGAATACGTACCACAAATAGGATGGAAGAACCTTAAGTTCTAGTTTTGGAGGCTCATTTACAGACAGTTTTGCAGGTGAGGTGTCTTGATTCTTCATGTCTAATTCCAACCATTTTGGCTTGGAACTCGAACCTATCAAGTGCAACAACTAGCTCATCATAGTCATCAATACCATCACTGTCAAAATTCATCATCACCGCTACTAGTGCATCAACACCTAACCTCTCTTCAATGGACACTTCAGATTCTTGCTCCACAATATGATTCACCACTGATACTGACTTAAGATCACTTTCATGCTTCATAGACCTACAAATGTTAAAAGTTACATCCTCATTGTTTAATGAAAACTTCATCTACCCTCTCTCCATATCTACCAATGCACGCCCAGTAGCAAGAAATGGTCTCTCTAAGATGTTGGGAACCTTAAAATCAACCTCACAATCTAATATCACAAAGTCCACTGGAAAGATAAAGGACTCCACTTTCACAAGGACATCTAGGAGCACTACAATAGGCCTCTTCACAATTCTATAAGCCATAAGTAAACGCATTGCAGTCGGTTTTGGAGCTCCTAAACCCAACTTCTTATAAATGGACAATGACATCAAATTAATGCTGGCCCCCAAGTCACACAAAGCTTTCGGAAAGTGTAAAATCCCAATGGTACAAGGAATACAGAAAGCTCCAGGATCTTCTTTCTTCTGCACAAGTGACCTAGTAGAAATAGCACTACAATGTTGCATCTTCTCTTCATTCTCAAAACTGACAACCCTATTTTTGGTCACCAAGTCTTTCATGAATTTCGCATACCCAGACATCTGTAAGCTTTTATCAATAGGACATTTATGGATAGTTGCTTCAACATAGCGATGAACCTGCGATATTTTCCCTCTTCAATCTTTTTCACCAACCTTTGTGGGAATGGAGGTGGAGGTCTAGGCATGTGAACAACTTTTTGGGTCACCTCAGCTTCCTTCTTTGTATCAACTTTTGGATTTTCAGTAACCTCATTATCATCCTCATCTTTTTCGATCACTCTTTCAACCTTAAAGGGCATGGGGGGATCTATAGTACGTTTTCCTCCGGAGTTGTGACTGCCATACAATGCCCATCATTTTTTGGATTTCGGATGGTGTTGCTAGGAAGTGTGCCAAGCTGGCATGGGTTCATAGTAGTGGACAATTGACTAAACTGCTGCTAGTTGCTTGATCGACACTGCATGGGCATCAACATTCTGACCAATTCCAAATAAATCATTTCACATCTCCTTCACATTCTTATCTTTCACATCAAATCTCTTCATCATCTTCTTCATCATATCCTCAATGTTGGTCATACTGCTACCAGCCTCTCTATTACCAGGTGGAACATAGGGCCCAACCTTCTCATTGTTGTTGCCATAGTTATTCCGGTTGTAATTATTATCACGATTGTAGTTCCCATCCCGGACATAGTTTCCATCACGGTTGTAGTTGTCATAGTTCCGACCTTGGTTTCTTTGAACTTGACACAAATTATCTGAGTTGGAACCTTGGGCGTTGGTTCGAAAACCCCCCATCTGATCATTAACCAAATTTGCCTCCTCCTCATAGTAATACTCATTCACTAGCGATGGTCGGGGTCTAGTTAGATACTTTACCGCATTCACTTTTTCTGCACTTCCACTCACATGCTTTAATACCAAGCCAATTTATGTCCTCATTTGAGCCATATCTTCATGAATGTCATCGTTTGATTGACTTGGTGCAGTTTGGACAACAAACGTGCTTCCACCAGTATTTGCCTTCCTAGTGCTCCATGCTTTATTGTTCTGGCAGATCCTCTTAAGTTTTTCAGCAATCTCCTCAAAAGTGCACTCACTATAAGATCCTCCAGTAATAGTATCTAACACAACCTTTCCACTATCATCATGTCCTCTGTAGAAGTACTCCTTCAGTGACTCATCATCTATGTGGTGATTCAGAACACTCCTCATGAATCCAGTGAACTTATCCCATGAACTGCTTACCGACTCTCCAGGTAGTGTCGTGAAGTTATTTTGTCTATCTTTGAAATTCAACTTCTTGGACACCGGGAAATACCTCTCCATGAACACCTTATGCAGTTGGTCCCATGTATATATCGAATTGTATGGCAGCTCAGAAAACCACACAGAAGCATCACCAGTCAACAAAAGTTGGAATACTCTCAAACCTATAACATCCATATCTAAGTCCAGTCGCCCCACGCTACTCGAATAGATTGCTTGTCAATTTAGCCATGCGAGCGTATGGATCTTCCAAAGGTAACCCAACGAACAACCCTCTTGATGTAAGCATATGCATGAGACTACTGGTCGCCATAAATGTATGTCCAAGAGGTAGTGGATGGCGAACAATGGCCCCAGTTGATAAAATTGTGTCATAGTCAACCCTGTAGTGATCACGAAACCTCGATGTTGGCTGGTTTTGCACCCTTTCTACATTTTTTATTAGATGACCACCCTAAACCTAAGCGGGCACATTTAGAACTCCAAGAGGTTAAAGATCAGCTTCATCCCCTTGACCCTCTCCGATGGGATCATTGTGTACCTCGAGATTTATGCCTCCTTCATCCATTCTTCTCAAAGTTCTCATTAATTCTGGATCGTAGGGCGTCAGGGTATTTCCTTGACTATGTGTACTTGGCATACACTAGGGTTGAAATCATGTAGAAAACAAAAATAAACAAAAATGTTAAATTGGGAAATACTTGACTAAAGTTCAACAATATAGTTAGTTTAATCTAAAAGTCGTATTCCTCGATAGCAGCACCAAAATTTGATAAGCCCAAATTACACCTGCCGAATGAAGTATAAGCGATCGTTGTAAAATAAAGAACCTAACATTTAGGTTAGGGTCGATCCCACGAGCATTATGATTTAGACTTAAACTTAACTTACAATTATCTCTATTTAGCCAAATTATTTCCGAGAAAAAAGTAACAAAGAGGGGGTTTTGTAAATAAAATAACAGATTGTTGGTTTGAATTAATGAGTAACAAGTAAACAAGATTCACAATTTAAGATATCAATATAAGATGAAAATTACGGTATGTGTGTTCCCCACAATCTCTTAACGCAATTTCCTAAAAATAGTAATTCTATCCTAGTGTTTGACATACAAGGCTGATAAGTTAGGTATCCCTAAGTGATTGGTAATCCAAGTAGGAACTTTCACCTCGCAACTTGGTAAGTTTATGGGTGCGTGCTTTACTAACCATTACCTTTACCCCAGATTAGCCCTCATGTCAATTGAGTTGGGTATTCACCCTCACGTCAACTGATTAAAGTCAGACTATTAGATAGCAACATATCCTTACCTAAATCTCTATTGTTTAATCTTTTTCTCATTTTCATTACCCCTTGGTAAGGCAGGTAGGAACAAGCCGAGTTCTAAGGTTGGACTACGTTAAAAAACTTCTAAACGAAAGGATTAATAATACATGCATAAACACTATTCAAGAATTACTCAGTTATTATTCATACATTGTTAATTGCTCATGGTTCCCACAACCCTAGTTGTGTATTTAGCTACTCATGCTTGAGAATTCACAATTCATATTACGGTTACTAAAAGAAATCATGAACTTACAATTAGAATAGATGAAAACTGAAATATTGAATTGAAATTCAAAGTGCAAATTGCATAAAACCAATTTTCAGAATTAAATAGCTATAGGTTTGCAAAATTATTCCAAAAGACAAAAACAAAAGTCTCCAATAGGGTCAATGGAAATTTCAACTTGTATTTATAGAAACTAAATCCTAACCAAAGCAGGAAAACAAAATAAAGAAAAGTGGGTGAGATGTGGTTTGGATCGATGATACAACCTACGACCGTGGATCAGCTTATGGTCCACTTTTGTGGTTCAGCACTTAGAAAATATTCCAGGACCTTCAAACAACGGTCCTGATGAGTCCACGATTTGGACTCATTTAGGGATTTATTTTAATAGATTTAATGTTCTCAAATGCATATTTTATGCCAATAACTGATGTAAATCCTTGATTTTCAGGTATTTGGATTGAGGAACAAAGCATGGACACTAATGAGAAAAAAAGGAATAAGGCAGCTGAAAGAACGAAGAAAGAAAGGCTTGAGGATCGCCTAAACCATTGGGTGAGTCACCAAATGCCCATGGTCTCACCTAATGTTCCAGTGTGCCAAGCCCTGAAGGAGAAAATCAAGTCGGCGATAGAAAGGAGCAGTCGACGAGTTGCTGAATGGTTTCGCGATACAGTGCTATATCGCCCAAAGTTACAGAACTTCAAGTTGCTGAAGGCCAAAGGAAAAAGGCGATGGAACTGACCAAAGGGCGGATCACCGAGTGGATCGGCGATTCCAACTTATTGCACTGAATGGTCCTTAGCAGCACATTTTTGGCGACTATAGATACATGTTTGAATTTTTAGTTTGAAGATTTTTTTATCTAGTTTTCATTATTATTCAGTTTTCAAGTTAGAGAGCTTAGAACTGAGTTTTGAGACAATATTTTCCTTAGCTTTGAAGATTTGAAGATTTCCATTTCTGAGAAATTGGAAGTGGGTGTTGAAGATTCTTCATCTTAGACCTTTGTAAAGATGAAATTAATCGTATACAGTTGATGAAAACACAATTTGGTAACGATTTCTATCTTTTTATGATGTCTAGCTAAAACCCCAATTCTTGGGGTGTGATTATGTGATTATGGGTTGATTTAGCTGTTGGGTATTGTTAATTGATAGTGTAAATGTTGTTTAAAAGTGATTTCATTCAGTAATTGTGGCTTAATCTAAAGAGTTGTAGTTGCAAATGCAACTCTACCTTCGTGTTTTTTGGCTTGCTCGAGAGAGAGGTTTTAAAACCAGGATTACTGATTTGATGGTCTGTGGGTATTGGGTTGTCATGGATTCAGCTCGAGAGAGTGAATCCTAAACCCTTTTTCCACACATTCAGCTAGAGAGAGTGAATGGACTAAAGCGTAAGCTATTCTTAATTGCTGCTTATTGGTGTTCGAGAGAAACCAATTTGATCCGGGGTAAATTATTCGAGAGAAAGTTTATACCCTCTAAAGTCTAGCTTATTCATTGATTTATAGCTATTCACTATTGATTGCAATCACCCATTTGTCTACCTTAGCCCATAATCCAATCACATCCCAAGAACCCGTCTCTATACTTGCTATTTTTATGTTATTTACTGTTGTAGTTTATAAATACAATAAAAAAACCTGTTATTTGACACTTGTGTCACTCCAAACTTGAATCATGCTTTTATTCGTAAATGTTTTTACCTATTATTGACTTGAACATATTCATGTTTTTCTATTGATTCTCAAATACGTACCACTCCCTGTGGGATTCGACCCCAACTCACTTAGTTGGGTTATATTACTGACTAACGATCGTTGGCACTTAGTATTGGATGAAGTGTCCTGATACGTAAAATCAAAATGGCGTCGCTGCTGGGAAGTAGTGTTACTTGATAATTCTTAGTTAAGTTTGATTTTGTTCTTGTTAGTCATAGTTGCACTTACTTAATTTTTAGTTTTGGTTTGTGTGTTGTTGTTTTGAGCAGAGAATTGGAGAATATTTGGTTGCAATAGTAACCCAATGGATCACCCTTCTTATAGATTGATGATTTTTAGGGATAACATCCTGAATTTCAAGCAATTAAAGGGTGAGTACATTTATGAGTTATGGAAAAAGTTTAAAATCTTATTGCAGCAATGCCCAACTCATGAGATTCCGGATAAACTACTTCTGGAATGTTTCTACCGGGGTCTTGGCCGCGAAAATAGAATAATGGCTGACCAACTCTCTTCGCGCTGCTTGATGCGACATTCCTATGAGACCGCAACCCAACTCCTTGATTGTGTGGCCAAAATGAATAGGGAGAAGATGGAGAAAGATAAGGACCAAGACTTGACAACTTTGTTGGGTCAACTGGATGTCTTAGCCCAAAAGGTCAAGGACTTGGAGGTACTGTCCAAAAACAAGGACATGTACATTCCCCCTCACGAGCGTCGAAAGATGAAGAAGCAAGAGGGTGGGCAAATAGAATAGGTACTCTTACTCATTCTTCACAAAGTCGAAGAACACGACAGAGTGTTGAGTGAGGTAAGAGAGAATTTCTTGATGCTGAATTAGATGACGACCTCTCATTACATGCTCATTCAGCTACTAGGGTCACAAATGGACCAAGTGCTGAATGATCTCTACCCAGAACCAAAAGAGGGGTGTCCTTATAAAAATGAGGCAAACCCCACTAATGGAACTTAAGTGGGGAGTTGCATCGTACCACGATGTTAACTAAGGCGCTCCTTGGGAGGCAACCCAAGTGTTTATCGCTTTATTTTTGTTTTAAGAAATAATGATGTGTGGATTGTGCAGGTCAAAGTGTGGAAAGTATTTAAAATATGCAGGTTAGCGAGCTAAAGGTCCAGTCGACGCGTCACCGAAGAGGTCAGCGAGCTCGACCTAGACCGTCGTTGGACTCAAGACATTTTCAAAGTGGAGTTTGTAAAACTTGGCGAGCCTAGGAGCAGCTTGGCGAATCGCCGACCAGGTCAACGATCACGATCTAGTCCACCGTTTAGACCCCACATTAACTGGAGGTCTTGTAAAACTCGATGAGGTAAGTGACCACTCTGTGTGTCTCCGAGTGAGTCAGTGAGCACGACTAATGTCATCGAATGGGCGAGAACTGAACGGTTTTTAAAGGCCAAAGGTTTAAACTTTCAAATTCTTTCACTTTCCCTCACTTTTAATCTTCCCAAACTCACACCCACACTTTAGTTCCCTATATTTTTGCATTTTTATCGTATTTAAGTCATTGATTGTGTGTTTGGAGTGGATTACTTTGTCGCCTAGCATTTCAATTTTGTTTAATCGGCATATAAGGTTGGTTTTCCGAACTCTAAGTTTATTTTTATCGAATTTGTACTCATTTGCAATGATCTTATCTGAGTGATGTGTGCTGGGCCTCTCTGATCTTAATTGTTTTTATGTGTGCATGTGTTAATTTGAAAATCTTGCCCGTATTATTTAGATTGTTGAATTCCCGTGAATTTGTGGATTAAAATTGGTTAAATCTTGTGGGGTTGTGCTTGTATATTGTTGAGTCTAGTCGGGTGAAGTCTAAGTAACCCATTTTTGTGCCAAATGACATAATTTTCCCAATGATAGAGCGGGTGACGTCATTCTTAAGGGAAAAAGTCATCAAATGGCCAAATTTGGAAAAACCGCGAGAAGTCTGAGTATCCCGGGGTAATGGGTGTATTGGGTATGAGCTTAATTTGATAAGTGCATGCTTTGATTTTTTTTTCAGAGGTTGCCGAGTTGAATTTCAGAAGTGGGTTGAAAGTAGGCAAGCTGGGTCGAGCTCGCCAAACCACTCGGCGATTCACCGAAGTTCCCCATCTCGCCTTTAATTTCATTCTAAATGAGTAGTTGGGCTCTATAACTTTCGGCGAGAAGCTTGAGGTCGCCAAAAGCACTCGACGACTCGCCGATAGGTCTTCTTGATCGCCCTTTGTCTGCACCCCTAAACCTTGTGTGCACTGTAACTTTCGGCGCTAATCCTTGCTCACCGAATGCTGTCGGCAATTTGCCGAAAGGCCTTCCCTTCACTGACATGCCAAAATTTTCTGAGATTTTTGAGCCACTCCTTTCGGTGAGCCCGATCTAGCTCACTAAAATGATTCGGTGACTCGCCGACCGATTTGGCGAGTCTGTTTGCAACTGCTATTTTTTTGTGCTTTTGATTGAAATGTTTTTAACTCTTTCCCGGTGTTTTGCAAACATGGTAAGAACAAACATCGACATGCCACCCCGAAAAAGAGCACGGGGTATCACAATCAATGAAGGGGGATCAAATCCTCCCAAGAAGGGAAGGCAAGAGCTCCCAGTAGGAGACAAAGGCAAGGGAAAGAGGCACACATATGAGAGAGTGACTGTTGACTCCCAGGCTGCTTTATTTGAGTCTGAGGACAACCAGCCTTTGCAGTCCCGGCGAGATGAGATCCGGGCTCGATCTCACCCTGACTCAGCTAGAGTCCCATCAGCTTCCACCCCAGCAGACTCAGTGCCAGCTCAGTCACCTCCTATGGTTCCTATGCCACCACTCCTCCCAAGCTTATAAACAGGTTAAATGGTGATGAATTACAAACCATCATAGAGGAGAAGTTATTATCGATACATGGGCTAAAGGGTAGATACTCAGTATAAGGGAGATACTATAGTGGCATAGGTTTTAGATTTTCACCAGACCCCGAGGCCCTTATATTCCATCATGGGTCCAAGAGTTCTATACAGCGTATGATGACTTGGTTCCGAATAGAAAAAAGAAGGCCAGCGAGTTCAGACCGGTTAATTTGGTCATGGTTCGAGGTGTGGAAGTTGGATGCTGCAATGATATCATAAACGGTGTCCTTGAGAGAACCACAGGGTTTGAGCATGATTATGAAGGCTTGGCGACAGCTCAATCCCTGGATGACTTGAAGGGTTGTCTTGCCCCCCTTCTCTCTGATGTCACCCCGAGGTGGATAGAGGCGGGAGTCCAGATCGAGAAGAAGGATTTGAATGTAGTTGCCCGGTATTGGTTCAGATTCATCAGCAACTCCATCCTGCCTTCACATAATGAATCTATCCTCCGACATGCGAAGGCATCTTATTAAGGGTCTATCTTAGCGAAGAGACGGCTCAACTTGGGACTTATCATTGAGCAAGAGATGGCCATGAGGGCCAAGCAGAGGCAGACTTCCCTTCCAATCCTAGTCCTGATCACAGAGTTGTGCAGGCGTGCTGGAGTTCCTCGGGATGATACGAGATATATTGAGGTTACCTCATCTTCCTCTACTGACATCCAGCGCATTGAGGCAGAGCACACATGAGAGGAGGCTGACAGGAGGAAAGCAGCTCCAACAGATACTTCTCCAAAGGTTGATGTTGATTTTATACCTACAGAGGCATCTTTTCCTACTCCGGCCTTCGGTCCTTCAGGCCTTCAGGTACATCTGCTCTTTCTTCTTTTTCACATGCCCCGGGTACCTCTACCTCCTCCCAGCCAACAAAGATTACTCAGGCAATGATCCTAAAGATGGGGCACCTGGCCCATTCAGGTGAAGTGAGGGCGACCAGACTAGAGAGATCTATCCCATGGATGATTGAGGCTGCTATTTTAGCCGCACTGACCCCCATCTAGACTTCCATTGAGACTCTCACTACGAGAGTTGAAGCTTGTGAGAGCAGGCCTGGGAAGACCTCTGAGGTTACGGCTTTGAAAGTCGAAGTTGATGATCTAAGAAAGGATGTAGACTATCTGAAGTCTTCTGACTTTACTTCACTACTGGAGGTTACAGATGATGTGGATGCCTCTGAGACTTCAGAGATTCCTCTGACTACCACCGAAGATGTACATAGAGAAGATGCAGCAGTTGATGAGTCGGATGCAGAGACCAACGAGAAGCAGATAGAGGTGCATGATGCTGCAGTTTATGATGATCTAGCTGACTTGGAGGATGTGATGTTTGAGACTGCACGCCAGACTTCTTTGAGAGACACAATCGTTGGTGGAGCGGGTACTTATGAGTCGACTCCGAGTGCTGATGCCCAAATTCTGAGCACTACACTGGGTACTGATGCCCAGACAGATGGAGTGACTGAGTAGACAGGATCCCTTCTTCACCTCCCTCTCTGTCTTACTTTACTTTGACTTTTTGATATTATTTTAATTGCATTTGAGGACAAATGATTTTTATTTGTGGTGGGGTGAGGCCCACCTTTTGTGACTATGGTTTTGTATATATATTTGGGTTTTGAGCTATAATTTTGTTTTATACTGCTTTTGTGGATGATTGAGCTTGTGGCTCTGTGTTTTTAACGATAAATAATTTTTGGACCCTTCCGAAAAAATTGTGCCACCTCTTGTTTGTGTTTGAATATGGATGTTTTCTTGCAAATTTGAGTATCAGTCTTGATCAATACCGATGACTTGAATAGTGCTCATAATCGAACAAAAATGAATGTGCAGCTACGATGAGGCCAAATGAAGTTGCATAGACAATATGTGAACTTTTTGCATCTCGTTGTGACAAGCCAATTATCAAATTGAGTCTCTTGTGATGAACATTGCACACTAGCGAAAGTGTAGAGTCTTGTGGGACATTGGTGTCAATGCCTTGTGTGATGAGCTTACCGTGAACCATGTGTGATGACACATAGAATTTTTCCCGTTGGTCCAGTTGACTAAGTGATGTAATCTCTTGATATGATCTTAGGCAACTTTGAAGAGTGTGAAACAATTTGACATTATACCTCTTTTTGTGGCCTACCTTATGAGTGTGTGAACCTCGCTTGAACACCCTTTGAGCCTTAACCTTTTCTTGGAAGAAACTTGATGAAATGGTGACCTTTCTTGATCAATTACCCATAATCCTCATGATTTGTGGTTTGTGTGAATAGCCAACTTAGGCCAAAAGCCTAAGTTGGGGGTGTGGTGAAAAGAGAAGGTAAATAAAGAAGTGCAAGAAAGTCCCCTTTGACCCATGGTTTGAGAAAAATGGAACCCCTTCATATATAAAAAAGAGAAAAAAAAAGAACGAAAAAAGAAAAAGAATAAAGTTGTGAAAGTGCAAAGAAAATGGGGTATCCAACAGTCCATGGAAGATGAATATTTGGGTGATTTGTAAGAACACATGAGAATGATGAAGAAAAGGAAAGAAAGCGTTGTTCACACCATATTTTATGAGGATTACAACCATTGAGCCTAAATGACCATACACTTGCACTCAGCCCCGTTACAAGCCTTGAAAATACCTTTTTGATCTTGAGAGAGCTAAAACAATTGTTGATTGCAAAATAAGGGCAAACATATGGGTGAAATCATGCAATGTGTTCATCCTTGTGAGTGTGAGCGTTGCGTTTGATTCCAGAACTTTAAATTGTGAACCATTGTGTGTGAATATGGAATCATTCTTTGTGTGAGGGCATTTGAGTACCATTATTGAGCTTGAACTTGAATTTGAAGCAAGTATTGTGAACTTGAGAATCTTTGATAATGGTGAGTCACAACTTGAATCTTTGAGTGCACAATTAATCCTTGCATGAGTAAGTTGAGTCTCTTTGTGTGCATTCATGATTCAGTCTTGTGTAGCACTGTTTGAGACATCCTTTTTGAACTGCTAAACTTGAGTTTTACTTGCGGATAAGCAAAAGTTTAAGTTGGGGGTGTTGATGATTCCATGATTTGGAGTCATTTATGGATTTATTTTAATAGATTTAATGTCCTCAAATGCATATTTTATGCCACTAACTGATGTAAATCCTTGATTTTCAGGTATTTGGATTGAGGAACAAAGCATGACACTAATGAGCAAAAAGGAACAAGGCAACTGAAAGAACGAAGAAAGGAAGGCCTGAGGATCGCCTAAACCATTGGGTGAGTCACCGAATGGCCATGGTCTTGCCTAATGTTTCAGTGTGCCAAGCCCTGAAGGAGAAAATCAAGTCGGCGATAGAAAAGAGGAGCCGGCGAGTCACCGAATGGTTCCGCGATGCATTGCTATATCGCCCAAAGTTACAAAACTTGAAGTTGTTGAAGCCCAAAGCAAAAAGATGATGGAACTGACCAAAGGGGGGATCGCCGAGGGGATCGATGATCCCGACTTATTGCGCCGAATGGTCCTTTGCAGCACATTTTTGGCGACTATAAATACATGTTTGAATTTTTAGTTTTAAGATTTTTTTATCTAGTTTTCATTATTATTCAGTTTTCAAGTTAGAGAGCTTAGAACTGAGTTTTGAGACAATATTTTTCTTAGCTTTGAAGATTTGAAGATTTCCATTTTTGAGAAATTGGAAGTGGGTGTTGAAGATTCTTCATCTTAGACCTTTGTAAAGAGGAAATTAATCGTTTCCAGTTGATGGAAACACAATTTGGTAACGATTTCTATCTTTTTATAATGTCTAGCTAAAACCTCAATTCTTGTGGTGTGATTATGTGATTAAGGGTTGATTTAGTTGTTGGGTAGTGTTAATTGATAGTGTAAATGTTGTTTAAAAGTGATTTCATTTAGTAATTGTGGCTTAATCTAAAGGGTTGTAGTTGCAAATGCAACTTTCCCTTCATGTTTTTGGCTTGCTCGAGAGAGAGCTTTTACAACCAAGATTACTGATTTGATGGTCTGTGGGTAATGGGTTGTCATGGGTTCAACTCGAGAGAGTGAATCCTAAACCCTTTTCCACACATTTAGCTCGAGAGAGTGAATGGACTAAAGCATAGGTTGTCTTAATTGTTGCTTATTGATGTTCAACATCAACCAATTTTATTCGAGGTAAGTTGTTCGAGAGAAAGTTTATCCCCACTAAAGTCTAGCTTATTAACTATTTATAGTTATTCACTATTGATTGCAATCACCCATTTGTCTACCTTAGCCCATAATCCAATCACATCCCAAGAACCCATTTCTATACTTGCTATTTTTATGTTATTTACTGTTGTAGTTGATAATTACAATAAAAAAAACCTGTTATTTGACACTTGTGTCACTCCAAACTTGAATCATGCTTTTATTCGTAAATGTTTTTACCTATTATTGACTTGAACATATTCATGTTTTTCTATTGATTCTCAAATACGTACCACTCCCTGTGGGATTCGACCCCAACTCACTTAGTTGGGTTATATTACTGACTAATGATCGTTGACACTTAGTATTGGATGAAGTATCCTGATACATGAAATCAGGTCCCACCTACAGTCTGTGGATTGGACTACGGTCTGTCATGTCCCTCTGTGGTTCAAGTATTGGAAATCAACTTTCTAATCAGAAATGACGGTCGTGCAGGATGGTCCGTCATTCACCCTACGGGGCATCGTTTGCCTCCATGGTTCCACATTTGGTCAGACTTCCTTGAACTCACATTCACGATCCTTCACCTACGGCCCGTCAATGGAACTACGGTCCGTGGTTTGGCTCTGTTGACTGCTACTGCTGCCACTTCAGTTCTTTTTCTGTCTCAACCGCTTTCGAACCAATTTCCTGCAAAAGATTACATAAAACCATTATATATAATAACAAACAGCTTAAGACTGTAACACCTGAGAAATTAGACTTGGACTTTGCAGCAGAAATTAGAAAAATTTGGTGAACCGCGACAGGGTTCACGGACCGTGAAAGGATTCACGATTCGTCAACCTGCCCGTGGTTCACACCCACCCAGAAGTGTTGGACCATGGGACCCTTCACGGGTCGTGGACCACCACACGAGCCGTGGAAATGCTCATGAAGGCTAGGCAGAAAGAACCCAAGCTCAGGCCTCAGACAACAGAGCCCACCATGGGCAGTGGTCTTGATGACGGGCCGTGGAGGGGTCCATCGTCCTGAGCCAGCAGACCCCTAGCCCAAGTGAAGAACCACGGTGGCCTTCACGATATGTGGTCCTTCACACGGGCCGTCGTAGAGCTCGTGGATGGACTTCCCCCAGAACCAGTAGCTCTGGCCAAGAACCACGACTCACTTGACGGGTTGTAGTCCCAACGACGAACCATCAGTAGTGTCGTGGTCGGCCCTCGTCAACTTTTAAGTTAGGGTCAGTTTAGTCTTTCCCCTATGCATTGGGCATTTAAACTACGTCATTTTACTTAGTTTTATCCTAATAACCTAGTCAGAACATAACCAAAATCGTTATTCACCAAAATTCATCGAAATTGAAGCCAAAAAGGAGAGAAAAGTTGACAACCCTCTCAAGAACACGCAACATGTTTGCTTCAAGTTCCACCCAAAAATCAAAGGATTTCTCCGTAGATTTCGTCACCAAGTATGTGAGATTTCACTTGTGGGTTTCTTTCATCCACTAGGTCCCTAGAACCGAGTCAGATTCTTGATTCTCTATATCTTGTTTAGACCTACGATTTATAAAACCTTGGAATATTATTGTGACTTAGCTGTGGTAGTATTCGTAATCGAATTATCATGTTTTCTTGGAAAGTTGCTTAGTTCCTTGCATGAAACTCAGAATCCTAGTTGTGTAGATTCTCTTAGTTCATGAATTGCACTTGCTAGGTCAGTTAAACAAATAAACATGCTCTAGTTTTTGAATGTTACATTGTCAGTTCTTAAATGTTGCATTTTCAGATTTGCATTTCAGAACATTGAGCTATCCAGTATTTCAGTTATGTTGTGTCATATACATTTCCAGTTGGGAGTAGGCTTAGCACCGAGTTGGACTAGAGTTAAGCATACCCTCATAGTCCCAGAACTATGTGCCCCCATAGGAATATAAGTCCCCTCTATTGGGAATCAGATTTAGTGATCACGCCAGTTATGCCTTTATACCCCTGGCAAGGTATATTGGGTCCTCTCAATGGGGAGTATACATCGGACTCCGCATTTAGCTCACGTCATTTTATGTTGTTTAATAGTAGCTCCCATAGTCAGACTCTAGTGCATTTCACCAGGTTTTCAGTTTATACTTCAATATTCAGTTTCAGCATGTTATGTTCATGATTAGTACTTTGTCATTGCATTTAGCTCAGTTTCAGCATGTTATGTTCATGATTAGTATTTTGTTCAACTATTATCTATATCCTGCATGCTCAGTACATTCCAAGTACTGACACATACTCTGCGCTACATCCTTTCATGATGTAGGTTCAGGTAATCAGCATCCAGATCACGCTTAGATCGATTCTCGGTTCGTATCCAACAACTTTAGTGGTGAGTCCTCATCTTTCGAGGACAACAGAAATGCATTTTATTTTTAGTCTTTTATTCAGTTTTCAGTCTTGCTAGAGTTAGCTGGGGGCATGTCCCAGTAACTCTAGTCGGTTAGAGGCTTTTCAGACATAGTACTAGAATCATCTTGACCTGTTAAGTTTATCTTTCAGTATGGTTAAATTCGTAGTATGTTTTTATACTTCAGACTAGTTAGGTATTCCCTACTTTCAGTTATCAATTGATTTAGCTTCCGCATTAGTTCATGTTTTCATTTAGATATCTTTCAGTATGCTTATGATATGCTAGCTTCAGGGTTAGGTTGGGTCACTCGTGATCCTAGGTCCCGTGTTACGTCAAGGGGGTAGCCTTGGGGCATGACAAAGACACACACAAACTCTAAGTGAAATGCATCAAAAATATCGTAAACTCACGGTATATCAGCTACCGCCCTCATTGGAACTACATAGAAATGGCCATGTCTGCTTTTACCCTACCATCAGTCCTACCACCGACCTACCACCTGACCTACCTCCCTAGGGACCATCTCGAATTCCTTGTTCTCCACTACGATGGTCCTAACCTTAATCTCAACCTCTAGCTGGAGGTGCTGCTAGTAGAGCTGGTTCAGCTGCCTGTCCAGCTGGAGAAATCCTCCAACGCAAAGAGAAATATCTAGCCCAATAATCAAATTCACCACAATCAAAGCAACCCGGAGTTGATCTGCTCCCAGGAGAACGGACACCACGACTTGTAGCACTAGTCTAGGACCTATGACTCTACCTAGAGCCAACCTCACTCTAGATGTACCGATCACCATCTTAACTCTGCATTGAGGTCCGAACATGCTGAGAGCAATGTGTAGTCCTTTCTTGTGCATCTCTGGCTCTGGAACGGGACTCGTTGTAGCTAACCTCATATCTAGCTCTTTTGTCACTGCCCTCTTGTGCCTCATGACGGAGCTTCTTAATAGTAAAGGTGTGTTCAACAACATCTAAAAAGGAGTGACCCACATAGATCATAGATCGAGTCTCAATCCGCAACTGAAGCCTAAACCCACGAGCAAAACATCGAACTCTCTCATCCTCAGTAGGTAAAATCATGGTAGCTTGACAGGAGAGCTCATGAAACCTCACCTCGTACTCAGACATGATCATAGAACCCTGCTCCAACCTAGAGAACTGATCTCGGAAATGATTTGAAATGTTGCAGGGGATGAACCTGGCCAAGAAGGTCTTAGAAAACTCAGTCCAAGTGACCGAAAGAGACCGAACTGGCCTGATCTCAATAAAGGAATGCCACCACTGTGTGGCTGGCCCATCCAACTAATACGCAGTGAAGTCAGCTCTTCTTGATTGCATTAGACCCAAAGTATGCAGCCGCTCACTACACGTAGTCCAAAACTTGTGGGAATCCTTACCTACATCCCTAAAAAACCTCAGAGGCTAAAGTCTCAAGAACACTCCAAGCATCTTCTGCTTCTCTAGTGGCATAACTCCGGGCTCAAACATGGATGGCACCCAGGTGGTGCCTGGGCCCGAGGTTCCTTTGTTGCAGGTTGATCTTGCTGACCTACTGTAGGTGTTGGTGCTGCAGTTGGGGCCTATTGCATGCCCCTTAGTACATTCAGAAGTTGAGCAATGACTTCCTGAAGATCTGGAGACATAGTCGGTCCGTGTGGTGGCTGAGTTAGTCCCAGCCCCACCAGTTTCTCTGAAACAAGGGTTGCCATAAGGTTCGCCGCAAGATTTGTACCCCTCTCTCTATATATGGGTGGTGTTGCACCCTTACTTGGCAAATGAGGTTGACCCCTACCCCGAGCCACCACGCACCGCATACGAATTATCCTACTAAAAGAGTGAAATAAGTGAGATTTCAAGAAACCAATAACAAACACTACACGAAAGCGATATCAAAAGAGAGAAATTCATTACGACACCCTGTAGCCTCCCAAAGATAGGTCACTAACGTCTCCACATTGATTTGTGGGACTCTACTATGTATTATTAGCTCTGTAAAAGTGAGACCGGTGAACTTGGTGCTCTAATACCAACTTGTCACAACCCAACATCTCAGGTCATGATTGCACCTACTATAACCACCAGTAGGTAAGTCAATCTATACCCAAAACGGCAAGTAATAAGTACAAGGGTAGAATTAACTAGAAAAATAATATTAACAATAAAAAGAGATATAAGTGAAGCTAACAAAAAACTATATACAATAGGAAACCTCCCAGAACATGGAAGTCACAAGCATAAAGTTTTCTAATATGAACAAAATACAAATCCATGAGTCGTCTCAAAGGCAAAAAACTAGCTAACATATATAAACAAGGAGACAGACTCATCCAAGATACCAAGTGCTCGCCCTCATCTCCGATGTCCACAAGCTACAAAAGATGGCATAAATGATCACCATTGGTAACTGGTACTAGGACCTACATCATGAAAAGATACAAAGTGTACCATAAGTTCCAAAGTGAAGGTACTCAGTAGACATCATAGGTCGATTGAGAAAGAAAGGTAAAAACAATCTGAAAAGAGAGAATCTAGACACAACAAAGGTCAAAGCAGATATAAAAGGAAGCACACGAGAATACTGAAAATACAACTAAACTAAACCTAGCTAGACCCCATAAGTTCAGAAGATACACTCATGCTCAAGTTTAAATAAAAATCTGAATAAATCCCTATAAGCCCGACAGGTGCACATAATAGCTAAGACTACAAGAATGAAGAGTAACTCAAATATGAAACTGAGGAAGTCAGTCGGGCTCTCTGCCTAGTAACCAAGTAACCAAGAATCAGTCAACTCTCAGCCCAGCTAGCAAGAGTGACAATCAATCTAGGCCGCCCAGCCAGAAAGTCAACTCTAGGGGTATAAGCCACCCAGCTAGCAAAACTGACTCGGGGACGTGTCGACTTCATAAAGGATCTCAGATATCAAGGTCACCCAGCCAGTCCACTAGCCTCCCAGCTAGCAAGAGTGACCCGAGGGTATGTCGACTCTGAAGAGGATATAAAGTAGGCTCCAAGCCACCGTGGATTGACGTCCACTCCCAAAAGATCACAAAAAGGCTCAAAGCCTGAACTACACCAATCCCGAGAAAGCGCAAAACCTTTGGTAACGCATCTAAGCCATAGTAATAAGAAAAGAAGACATAAAGGGCTAACAAGTTGTGCAAATGCCTAAACTAAGGCTCATACTAGGACCTAGTCTGAAACGACGTCGGAGATATAATAAAGCTACTGGCATGTAGTTTAAGGCAATACAAGTTTATCCTAGGCTAAGGCCGAACATGCTTCAGAAAACAAGTAATAACACGAGTAATTCACAGTGGCATTCACATATAACCCCAACTAGCACAGTGTCGATCAACCCTAAAACATGGTTTATAAGAAGAAGAGTAGGAATAACTAGGTACCCGCCCCAATTCACATTAATCATGATGAATTCACACAACCGTGCTCAATCTAACTAGAAAGAAAGTCTTAGTCTACCTGTAAACCAACTGCGCGCTCCAAATCACAAGGCTTTTCCTTTCTGAATGGCTCCCGAACGCTGCCACGCTATCAAAAATAGGATCACACGTCAGTACGGTTATTAAGACATCAAAATCACATAAAACAGAAATTGAACCAATTTTGGAGTCAAATGGGAATTGTGGAACCCACACTAGAAATTTTGGAATTGACTCCGACAAAAGTTCCTAAACTATGCCTCGACCTTGTATTCCAAAATTGAACGCAATCTGAGGCCTAAAACAACCAACACAACAACATGCCCAATTAATCAAGAACCCAAGCTAAGGCAGCCCAAACACACCCAAATTAACCTCAAATGGAGGTTCTTCAGCAGCTCTCGATCACCAACCCACATTTCTATGCTCTCAATGATAACGCAAAACTTTGAATCACTCAAATCGGATCTCGAAAGAAAGAAAAAATGCTAATTCAAATTAAGAAATGAGGTTGCCTTCGCGTCCATGTCTTATTTAAATATTGTACCCAACTCTCCATAGCGAACGCGGCGAGCCTCCATGAACGCGATGAGGGCGTCATGAATGCGACCAACGGTTAACCATATCCCCGTGTTCGCAGGTAGGGGTCCCACGAATGGGACCTCTACGATCGCGGCAAAGCTCTACGAACATGATCCTCTGGCCAATTTTCCTCGCAATTATTGCCAAGGGCCTGCGAACGCGAAGACCAAATAAGTCTTCACCAGCTAAGGCATATTAGCTGGATTGGCAAGTTTCGAAATCTCTAATAGGGTGTTCCGAATTCATTTGGAACCTGTGCACGCAAATGAGATATGCGACCCTAGCAAATTTGATATTCCAGACTCAATAGAGGTTCCAAAATTCCCATATGAGATCATCTCGACAAAAAGTGGGTCCCACACTAAAACTCTATTTAAGCCAAAATTCATAAGGAGGCTCGAAATTAGCCCGGAAGCCTCGGGATCCAAACGAATGGTCATTCTAGACTAAACTCAACATTTTAGAGTTAACTGCGCTAATGAAACTCTCATCAGGCCTTATTTACTCAGAATGTTCATTAAAGTCAAACTTAGGCCTTAATAGCACAGACTCACACCAAAAACACCGGGAGTCATGCCGACTATGTAACTACCCTAAAATGACCCTTCTAAAGCTGATGGAATCTTCAGGATTGGATCATGAGGTCATCTTCTTAAAATTTTGATCAAAACTAATCGTTCAAGGTTCAAAATCTCCAAAACACTAAAACTAAACGAACGGCCAAGTGATCAAACTTTCATTCCCACTAAGTCATAAATGACTTAGGGTCGCTACAGGAAAGCTCTAAATGAAGAACAGGAGGCATAAAAACATAAATGACTTGGAGGTCATTACAACACTTCATGTATCAAGGGTAATAGAAGATAGTCTATAACTAATTATTTTATTGCCTGAATAAAACTGATTGGTATTTTATTAAATAAATTTCTACCTTTTAAATATACAATTTATATTTATCTACCGATATATATTATAATTGTGATCTAAAACATGTAGATATGGCATAATATTTTGGCCAAGATTTCATCTATTTTTTTGGATTCTTTCACTTTTTTCATTCAATTCATTCTAATTTAGATGATATAACATATTTATTTAGACTATTTTATCTCTTTAATCCATAGGATTGAATAGACTATAAGGGGGATGATGTCATGACCTGAAAATTCGAGTCATGATGGCACCTACTATAACAAACTAGTAGATAAGTCAACTTGAAGCTCAGAATGACAAGCATCACGCATACGAGATAAAAACAACCAAAAACATGAAATGTAGAATATAATTTAAAGAAACAACGGAAGATAAGAATAGAAACCGACATATATATATCCAACTAAACGAGATCCAATCTCAAAACCTGGTAGCAATATATGTATTTATATATATATATATATATATATATATATATATATATATATATATATATATATATATA